>JAAGNO010021979.1:31990-43304 GCA_033439905.1 Ceryle rudis
CTACCAGGCACTTTCAGATGGATGGAGGGAGCTCCATCCCCTGATTTAGAAAATGTTCCTGGCTGTAGCTCCTGGTTGTCACCCTGCCACCCAGTCCAAGCTGTCCTCTCTGACTTCTGGGGCAGAGCATTCATGCTGTGGTCCATAAAAGCCTCATCCATCACGGATGTGCCTGAGATGCCCGCTGGTTTTGAGAGGGGAAATCGGTCTGATAGGTCCTCTTCTTGTGAGACAGTTCCCTTCCTGAGTTAATGTGGTGTTACAGAGGCAGCAAAGATGCTTTGCAAAGGCTGCTGGCTCAGCAACAAAGGTAATACATTTTTTAATTAAAAGGGTAAGTGATTATGAAATGTTCCTGAAACCTTAATGTAAATAGACATCGACAGCACCAGGGTTTTTTGAAGCATAATCAATTTAAATAGATCTGCTAATGTCAGCCATGCAGCCACGTGAGTCCCCTTGATTTTGGCATCCCAGCTGTGAGACAGCAGCTGCAGAGAGCTTGCTGGGATGGGGCAGGATGAAATGCACCCTTGGTAGAAGAGTCTAAGGTCGACTTTGTAAGGAAGGCAGCCTCCAAAAGCAGAGCACGGTGGCAATGCTCTAGCCCCCAGCACTGCTTGTGCTTCCGCTGGTGCTTTGATCACCGGCTAGTAAAATGTACTGTCAGACAGAAACTGGATGTGCAAACCAGCAGATGTGGGGAAGTTCCCTTACTCATTTTAGAAAAGAAGGGTCAAAACTGAGAAACCACCAGCAGCTTGCTGTGTGGAGATTGTCATCCAACAGAAAAGCTTCACCTTATCTTACCTGGTGTGAAGCCCAACTTTGAAGACCACAGCACAGGACAGAGACCTCCAGCACTTCATGAATTCAGCTTGATCAGCCCCCCTGCTCTGAAGTTAATCGGACCGTCCCTGAGGAGGAGAGGTACCTCTGAGGAAGGTGTTCAGTTATTACTTTTGGGGGAGCAGATTCAGCTCTGGAATACACCTTGAGGGCAAGGGGTCGAGTCATTTGTGAGAGCATTCATACTATCTGCTACCACTGCTGTTACTAGGTATGGATGATGTTACTCTGTCATATAGCCATAAAGATGGCACAATTTTTAGGGGGTAATAATAAAAAGCTGGCGTTATTAAATGAACGCTACAGCTCTCCTCATGTATATCCTGCTGTGCACGGAGAAACTTTTGTGCAGAAACATCTGATATCCAAGAGCTCAACTGGGTTTGATGAATGAGCCTAAAGTTACACTTTGAGAGCAGTCTTCAGAAGTGCAAGGATGTCTCCCTGTGTTAAACTGCATGTACTTAAGTGGCTCTAGAGGTCAGAAACATCATGCATTGGTGAGCACTGGTGCAGGAACATTGCACCTTGCCAAAAACTCTTAACAGCTTTTAGTAAAACATAAGCTGTAGGAATAACTAAGAATAATTTTTTTTTTTGCAAGATTGCTTCTATTAACACTGTAAAATATTTGAATTTAAATTAAATAAATCCCTATCTTATCCCCATCAGTACTTAGTGTAGTGTCCTTTCACCCAGCGGGACTGCTTCACTGCATCCCGGTATTTAACCGTCTGTGGGGAAACAAACCACACCAGAACCTGTCGGATCTAGAAACATGATGAGGTACCTGTCACTCAGGAAAGTTAAACCTGTATACTTCCATCTCAGGCTGGAGTTAATAATTGATCTTCCTCAGAAGTAAGCTACATGTTTTTGAGAAAACAAAAATCAAATATACATTCCTGCCTTGAACAAATGTCCCCATGTCTGGATGTGAACTGCTAATGAGTAACTTCAGCACATGGTTTGGGAAACAGGGTATAAGCTCTTTCGTAGGAGCCTTGGCTAAATTCTCAGCTTTCCCTCTTTGCAAGTATTGCAGTGTCTAGAAAAGTATTCTTGGGCATCTTTTTTCTAACCTGTGATTTTTGTGTGTGCTTTCCTTAACCACTCTTCTCTCCCTAAATGCATAACGTAGCTTTTTGGAGTGAACGGTCATACGGATGTGTTGCTTCAGGTGTACAGTATGACTGGCCTTGGGCACGTGGGGCTGTCTGGACTGACTTCCCACTCAACTTGTGTTCTTTCAAATAGCAGCACTTGTCAGCGGTGGCCACTCGCACTGCCCTCCCGAGTGTTGCAGCTATGTGGGCTGGGATCTGCTACCTGCATTGCTGGTGAAAAGCAACAGGTGATGTGTCTCTGGTGTCCACCAGAGACACTAAACACCTCAGGTTATGAGCTCCTTGGTATAGCGGTCGCTAAATGCTTGGGAAGCACTTAGCAGGTAGCACTGCTGCTTGCAGTAGGACCAGGCTGGCCACTGCACCAGCTGCAGCACTAACCTGGTAGTGAGGATGGTCAAAAGCAGCCACTGAGGTCCTGCTGGTAGCACTGCTCCATCCACCCTTGCAGAGTGACAGCTTTTAGCTAGAAGTTAAAATGTATGATATATGTTCTTTCCCTGCTTTCACAGAAAAATGCCAGATGTTCTTGAGCTTGTGGTCATCAGAACCTAATGCTGTGGAAAACAAACACCTTACCCTGACAGGAAAAGCATAAGACTATCACTTGCTTTTCTCTTCATGAAAAAAAAATTGGTTTTGAGCACCCATCTGTCTCTATGGTCAACAGACTGAACAACCACCATGGCCATTCCTTTTTCCATCTGGAAAGATGTACTGTGCATGATCTGTATCCCTGTGTTCTCATTGTAGCTATTTGCCTATTAACGTAATCCTTTTGTTGGCATTACATCAACAAATCACCTGCCGGCTGCTGTTGCACGCTCCAGCAAGGCAGTTTTCCTTCTGGACGTGGCATTTTTTCCTCCAGGTTAACTGGCAGTGCCTGCCTGGAATGGATGGAGTTGTGCCTGGAAAGCTGGGGTGATTCCTGTCTCACATTGCTTCTGCCTCTTTCATCTGTTGGTTCCATGTCCTTGTTCCTGAAACAGCCCGTATTCCCTTGGGTGTATGATGCTTTTTCATGTTTAAGTCCAGCCAAAATGCAGGGGACTTGGGCCTGATGTTAATCTGAGGACTGTAATTTTCACATGTACTTGCATGGTTTCTTTTTTGTTGTCTTCTTCCTCCCTTGCTCAAGAACCCCTCTTCTCCACCTACTCTGCTACTCCTCTGCTAGAAGATCATCTGCATCTGAGCTGTCTGCCTGCTGTTCTCTGTGATTAATGTAGCCCAGCCACTTCTGTGTTCATCCTCAGCATCTGCTTTCCCAGTTGACTCCAGCCAGCTGCTTCAGGCCGCAGCTTTAGCCCCCGTACCTGCTAGCCTGAGCAGAAACAGTGACTTTGTGGGACAGCGGTGGCTTTGACTGAGCACCTTTGACGGAGTGAAAGTCAGCAATATCCTAATGCTGTCAGGGTGGCAGTCACGTCGTCAGTGCTTTGACTGTCTGCTTAAGGGATAGTTTCAGAGGGTGCAGTGGTGCAGACCATGAAGGAAATTCGTATTACCCGATGGGCCCGATTCCACAGGGCTGTGTAGAACAGGTGTCTATCTTACTGTTCCATGAATATGTCTGTTGTTTAAGTCTGGCTAAGAGCAGCACATGTTATGGTATTTAAGCAGGGACTTTAGAAAGTGCAGGTCAATTAGCTGACCGGGGCTGTAAACCTTTATTTTTGGTGTAGGTAGGAGTATTTTGGCTGTTTTGATACGTACTTCTCCTTCAGACAGCTTTGCAAGTAACTTTTGTTTTACGAATCTTTTCTGGTGCTGCCACTCTGGAAGGAGATAATTAACTAGCAAGATGGTGAAGCTGCCAGACGTATGTCTGCCAGGGGATTTACGATCTTTATGTTCTGTAGGGCAACACAGACTCTGGGCAGTGAGAAAAGGAGAAGGACCTTCCCTTGATACTGCCAAACCATGGGAGTTATGCCGGACACACACAGTATCAGGGAATGACTCATAGGATGATATGTGAGCTATGTGACCTTCTGAGCTGGGGCTTAGAGCCAGCTGGAGAGCACAGACTGGCTCACTCGTGATAACCCGTGGTTTCTTTGTTATTGTTGTGCATTCTCTTCAATGCCATGGCTGATGTCGCCTGCACGTCCTGAAGCAGCTGATGAAACACTTGACCACTGGTAGTCATCTCTGAAGGGCTCACGTTTTGAAAAAAAAAAACACGTGTGGGAGCCGCCTCCAGATGAACAAAAAAAGGATCTCTTCCGCTTGCCCTGTGTCGGAGCTCTTGGGATGATTTAGCATATCCAAAAATGCAAGTGGTTAATAATGCCATCTGTATTATTGCAAATGCTTTCCAGAGACAAGGCATTGCAGTTGTGTTACTATGGCTATAGCATTATAACCTCTTTTATCATGCACCTTTACTGGGGCAGAGAAAGCTTGCTTTGTGCAGTCGTGGCACTATCAGATTGCTGAAAGCCCTCACTTCATTTATCTTCAGCTCCTTGGAAGTGCTGATGGCTGTCGGCCAGGCTGCAAAAGATGGCTGTGAGGTGAGGGCGACTGCAGCACTCTTTTCTGGCAGCAGCTAGGAAGGATGTTTTTGTGGTGAGCAGGAGCTGGGCATGCAGCACATGGTCCCTGGCTATCAATGCACGCCTGAGAACACGAAGGGGTAGCTTCACATGGGTCTGTTTTAATCCTTAGGATTTTGAGCCAAATAGCTGCATGGGTTCACAACGAGCGCCTCAGTCCCGTATGTAGGAAGGCTGCCCAGAAGCCTGGAAAGATGCCAGTGACTCTTATTTCAAGTGTTTGGATAGGTCATATCTGGTGTAACTGACTGAACCACACTCCCACTTGCGTATCCTCCCAGTGTCTGACCGAACACCGCCGTGGACATCCAGGAAATCCTTTCCACTGAGTCAGAGGAGGGACCCTGTTGTGTAATACGGGGTTTGCACTCTATCGTGGCTTCCACGCAGGATCAGGACAGCATCTGTGCTTTCCCTAAACTAATCTTCAAGTATGCTAGCGGGGCTGCGGCAGCCAAGCCTTCAGTGGGGCATCACTGACGGTGTAAAATGAGTTAAGGGGACACCGAATCTCCACTTTGCAGGGAGAGCCAGAAGGTTCCAGCTGCTTCCAATCGTGTCCATTTCCTGGATAATGGTGTTCATTTCCTTCTAGATTTTTACTTGCCTGGGAACGCAGTAACATCTGTTCCTTTGGGTTTCATAATAGATCAACTTCCTCACAGCAGAAAAGGCTTTTAAAGTCGTCTTTTTGTCTTGTTTTGTTCTCAACAGTTGCTTTAAGCAAGATTTAGCTCTGAAAGACAAGGATTAAAATGATAAGCTTGCCTCTGTGCTTGGCTATTTGCTGAACAATTATTTCTGCTCTTGCTTGCTCCTGACAGCAGCCCCAGTGTCCATCTTCCCCGGTGTTCAGGGTAGCATGCAGTGCACCGACACCTGCATCTGTGCCAGAAACCACGCTCCTGTGAGCTGCCTCATGTCGTACAGCAGATGAACAGATGGGCAGTACCACTAAAATGTACCTCTGTTTCTAGCCAATTCTACTGAGGATGCACAAAATGCTATGGAAATAAACCTTTCCCGTGCAAAGGTGCGTACAATCTGCTGCACTAATGAGAGTAGAAACAGAAAAGATTCACAACAATGAGAGTAAACGGATTGTTTGCTTAGAAAAAAACCAAACAAACCTCTTTAAATGGTCAGTCTTCTGTGTAAGCTGGTACTTAAGAGAGTTCTGAATTATTTGACTTTTTTTTTTTAGTAGAATATGGCAGAGTTCCCCTCTATAGAATCACCTATGGAACACAGATCTCAGGGAGGTTTTTTTCAAAAAATCAAAGCTAATTGGTCTGTTAAAAATGCTGCATACCTCACAATTAACATCATTCCTCACTGGTTTTCTCCTCACTTCATTATTTTATGGCAAAAAAAAAAAGTATGTGTCCCTTTAGGTAGGAAAAGAGAAGTGGTTGAGAATGAGTTCATTCTTGTGCGGCTCAATTCTAAAGAATTTCAAGCACCTAGCTCTCTTACTGTCTTCAGCATCTGCTACAGCTTCTTGACATCTTTGAGGAAGGCATTTATACAAACGACCTCTCTCTTTAGGCATCACGTGGCCTTTTAACGAACTTGCCCAAACTTTTGCACACACGCAGGCTGTGACTGAGGGGACTGAGTGTTTCCTAGGACATCCCTTTCCGCTCAGGACAGAGTGCCCTGCCATCCCTCTGCCCACTCTGCTTTGAGATAATGTGTAACAGGCTGCCAGACCATTTGGAAATAATCTTCTCCAGTTGTTTGCAGCTCTGATCTAAAAGCTTCCGAGAGTTGAAGGTTAAGCAGTTCAAGTTCCAGCTGGAATAAGCAGGCTGACTTTATTAATGAACTCTGAAATATGCATTCAAAGGTTACACCTGTAACTTCTGCGGCACAGCTGCCTCTTACCCATGCCCTTCTACTCAGAAGACCAGTAGATAACAGAGGTACAGAGAAACTAGCTTTGTCCTGCTACAAGTGACCTGAAGCCAGCCTCCTCTGCTTCTGCTCTTTTTGGAGCACAAAAGCCTCTCCACTGAGGCTCAACAAACAGTTCTTGACATCAAGACTGTCCAGCTGGGTGACAGGGATCCGGTGGCTACACAAAGGTAGTCACCCCTGGGTACAAATCCAGTGACCGTCTCACGTGTGCGATGCTCTTCCAGTCTTTAAGACCGAAGTCTCAACGTGCCGATAAATGTTCCCGAAATGTTAGAAGTGTACGAAGGACAGAAAGAAGGAGGCAAGAAAGCACAGCTGCCACCTTCTTAAAGGTGCTCATTCCTTTCCTCCTCCCTATACTGTTTAAAAGATGGTGTTGGACCCAGTTGTGGGCAATCTATTCAGGAATGCCAGAAACGCGTTAGCAATCTTTTTTAAGAAATACTATGTGGGACAGGCACCATTCCTTCTGGTTTTCTTTTTCCAAATAACCACTTCAGCCAATGATAATCCTGAGCAGAGCCGACTGCCATTCAGCTGGGGTGCACCGAGCACCCAGAACTGGGCCAAATTCTCAGGAAACCATCAGCCGCATTTTGCCGCACACATCCTTCTGCTTTTCCTGAAGTACAGGGTCACGGGACTGAGCTGGTGGATGTATCAGTTCATTAACTTCGTAAGTTAATGGTTCTTGTTATGCAAATTAGTACTGAGACATAAATTAACCTTTTCCCTGTTAGCTGTTAAAATAAAGGGTATAATCTCTTCTACAAACATCCTGAATATAGATTATTACTCACTAGCATGTGGGTTTTGATTGATTATTTCCAGCTCTAGTAATCATTAACAACTACTGGTAGTTTAAGAATTACTTTTGATTTCAAAGGGTAGAATTTATTTGGTTTTATACCAAGGTAGATTAAGTAAGCCACGGTGAGCAGTTATTATCTTTCTCTTCAGTCACACTGCTGTGTAAAGAGGCAAGACATTCTACTGCTTGTGCTTTTTCAACTTTGAATTTCACCTTTAATATTAATAAAATATGTTGACATATCAAACAGCGCAGCTAATAGGTAAAGCAGAACAAAATGAGTCACTATTTAAACTTTTTTAGAACATGCTTTCTCTATCAAAGCATATTGATCAAAAGACAAAGAGATACAACTTAAGATACAGAAGCAAAAGCTTGCAGAAATTGACAAGGTGAGATAAACAAAGAACTGCATCAGAATATACATAACGAAAATCCAATAAATAAACCAAATGAATTTCTTTAACATGACTAACAGGGAGACATGTGCCCTGTCTTGAGAGTAATTCTGCTGCAGATACGATGCAGTAAGTAAAAGCTGGGAGGAAACGGAAAGGTGGCTGGGTGATGTTTTCCCAATGATAGATACGTGAACAGTTGTGTGGGTCTGTTCTGCATGCCCTCTGGCACAACATGCTCACCACAGTTAACTTTTCATTTCTTCTCTTAGAGTCCTTTTAGCCCAAAATGCCCTCACTAACACAGCCCAGTTCTGGTCTCGTGGGCTCGCCTAAAACAAAGTCCAAGCAATCCTCAAGTGTCTAGAGTTTAGTCAAGAGTTCAGTCTAACAGTGTCAAGAGTTTAGTCTAACACAGCACAAAAAGCCAAAGGGCCTGAAGATCAAAAGCAAACTGTATCAAATGGGCCACTGGTAGGGTCTATTAGATTTGTTCTCTGATTAGGCCCGTGATGTCTTGGGTGATTACTGTAGGGTATTACGAGGTTACTCTGGGTGCAAGTATGTGACAGAATAAGGGGTGTTCTAGTAATACCAGAACTGCTTGTATTTCCTCCTGAAATCAGCATAACCATATTATCCAGACAGACAACGGGTTTGGCTTCGTGCTTTACTATAAGGATATCTAATTGACTGAAGTTCTGCTCATTAATCAAGCTGTCAAATGAAACTTAATTTAAATATTCAAAATATCCAAGCACTTGGTCACCATTTAAAAAATTGCCTGCGACAGGAAAGCTGTGAAGTCTGTTGTCCAACAACATCCCTTTCCTGTGGTACAAGGCCGAACACACAGAGAAACAAAATTATCAACGTTTCTTGGCAACTGCGCTTCCCTTGAACCATCCCATGGCGCGTTCAGTTCAGAGCTCCTCACGATGTGTTTCACAGATTTATTATGTGAAACTCATCCTTCTCAGAGAGGAGAATTATCACTTGTCAGTTTTTAACCTAGGTTGTTTTGCTGATGTAGTTTACAGCGAGACCCAAGTCAGTAGCCGCCTCTGAACCACTGAGGGAGTGACAAGCCACGGCATGCGCATGGGAATGAGTGACTTTGCCACTAGACAAATGCAATGTTAGAAATGCTCTGCATTTCAACAGCACAACCCAGTCAGTCAAGGCAGAAGCCCACATAATTGGGCCTAATACTGCTATGGAAACTATGCTGAGGGCTAAAAATACTATTTAAAAAGCAGAGAATCTGTTTTGAGTGTTTTTCCATCAACTCCTCACTTCGGTGAGATTTGTTTCAAGCCCTCGTTGAAAAGATGGTGCATTACGGAGCCGTTACAGATGACGTGAAGATGTTCCATGACAGCGACTCAAATCCTGTGCTTTCACAAGTATTTCAGATGCACCAAAAATACTTACAAGAAATTTTAATGTTTATCTTCGTGGAAGTTAGGACGAACACACGCACATTTAAGCACTGAACTTATTATTATTATCAAAACCCACATGTTTAATCCAGCCTAATTTACAACCTTGATTGCTCCATTTTTTTTTTATCTTTGAATTCAGGTTTGCGAATCTTCGGTCCCCACTGGTGTACTGTTGTGGAACTGTTCAGAAGCCCTTGTCTAAATATTAAATACCCTTACACCATTGGAGTGTGATGGTACATGGTGTGCTATTGGAAATGCTGCCGGTAGTGTCTGCAGTCACCAGCAACATGTTAACTCACCCACTGGGACCAAACCTATCTCCTCTGCTCTGGTTCCTTGCCTCCTTCCTTTCACCTCCTTAAGAAGGTCAGGTGCTCATAAAGAGAGAATTAGACTGGGGATGGGGAATCTTCCTTCAAGGTTACATCTAGGAAATTACATTCAGGAAATAAAATACATTGGATGTTTTCCCATTAGTTTTTATGGGACTGTTTGTTTTTAAGTCAAGAGAAGACTTGGTCTTGCAACTTGCAAGAAGATTTACAGCTCATGGCAGCTGCAAGGGAAGTCTGAGCCCTCAATCACCTGAAGTGTCCATTCTTCTTCCCTCGGCACAGCAGCTGAGCAAGTGACAAAAATATCAGAGCAGAAAGAAACGTGTGGCTTTGCTGATTAGTTTGCCATTTCAGAGGTAGCAGGGTTTTGCTGGTGCTAGCATGATTCCCTATGCTTGATCAGAGTGGTTTCTGTGCACTCCAGAGGAGCCTTCTGAAGGCTGGAAACTTTTAAACTATTTGGATTAGCAGTCATGATGAGAGAGTTTCCATTACAGTCTGACTGCTTGCTTTGCTTCCTTGATTTTTACCTTCTTTTGTTTTCCTCCAGGACGAGCAGACATTCTCCGAGGCTTGGGTGTCCTTCTAAGCTTAAGCTTCTACACGGCCATGAGGAATTTCAACCTCAGTTTGTGAAAGGACAAGACCCAATGCGTGAGAGAGGGGCTTTCCTACCGGGGACCGTTAAACAGGATTCACTTGTGTGGCTTTGCCTGAAAAACTGCATCTCTCTGCCTTCCTTTTCACAAGGTGCTGGAATTCAGAGCTGAAAGCAAATATCTTGGGACGAGGTGTGGCTGCAGCACACTGTCATCTCCCTCGCCTCAGGGCTGGGGTAGCATGTGCACATGTTAAGAGTCAGGCAGCAATCGCCCAGCACTGAGTGGCTTTGTATCTAATAAGCCAGCTTGTGGTCAGCCCAAGTGCTCTGACCTTCGCTTAAATGCGGGCAGCAATTTTATGTGTTTGCTCTCAAGAGCAGCCAGACGAATTCGCAGACTCCCTTGCGCTCCTAGGAACTCTCACGCGTGCTCGGCACGGACATCTGGGATACGATGGAGCAGCCAGATGTTGTCACTTGTTTCTGTTTGCTAGCACAGGGTTACCAACGTTAATACTTGATGATTGGGAACACAAACAGAAGATTCAAGTTTGCTCCTGCTTCCAGGCCTGCTGTAGTATCACGATCTGGACTGCAGTTTGGCAGGTGGCATCAGAATTAAGCAGTAGATATCATCGTGGGTGGAATGTATGGGCTTTGTAGTGCTGTGATTTAGGTATATTATAGAAAAAATACTATGCAGAGTGTTGGATGTAGCAGAGGATGCTTCTCTGTTACGGAAACCGTTGCTTCTGAAGGTGAATGTTTTGATGTGTAAGGAGTTTTGCATCTGAAAAGTGCTGTAACTGGTGAGGTCAATGAGGAACAAGGATTCTGTCTCACTGGTGAAAATGAGAGGAAATGAGTTAACGAATAGAAGAATGGGGAAAAATTGTGCCAGTCTTTGCAGGTCACTTCAGTAAACCTATTGCTTGCTCTGTCGTACACTAGAAAACATCATACTTCCCCTCTTAATCATGCCAGGAATGTCCCAGGCCCTTGTAGACTCTCTTCATGTAAGTTTCAGGAAATCCTCCAAATATTTTCCTTGCCTTTCTTTAAACTAATTCCTCACTGCCCCTATTTTCCTGGAATGAGAATGATGAGAAATGGGCTATGATCTCATTGATCCACTACATGCATGTCCTGGTTGGGGTGAGAACAGAACTAGTTCTGTTCAGTGATTTTACTGTTCAGCTCAGTTCTTCTAACTCCCTGCACTGTCTGGAGTCAGCAGCCTGTTGTCACAGGCAGTGGCTGC
>JAAGNO010021984.1:17243-36737 GCA_033439905.1 Ceryle rudis
TGTCCTTCCTGTGCTGAGGGCTCCAGAGCTGGACGCAGTATTCCAGGTGAGGTCTCACCAGAGCAGAGTAGAGCAGCTGCACTTCTTTTGATGCAGCCCAGCATGCGGTTGGCCTTCTGGGCTGCAAGCACACACTGGCTGGAATCATCTTAGTCCAGGGAGAATTTTCCAAGGCCTGCCTCAGGTTTGCTCGTGGTAGTGTGAGGGGGGTTTTCATCTTCGCAGGAAGGGGCACCGGATGTGCCAGGCCTGGCAGCTCCGATCCTTTCGCTGCTAAAAAGATCCTGGGGATTTGTGTCCAATTTAGAATTTTGTGCAATTTACATTTGTCCAGGTATAAAACTAGCTGATGACTTCCCTGTGTTTGCCCCCTGAGGATGGAAGCTCTTTTCCCCGCCCTTAATGAAGTACCTGTGGCTGTTCGATCAGTGAATACCAGAGCTTGCTGTCTGCATGGCAGACTCAAATCATTGAATGCCAGAAGAAGAGCCAGAACTTGCATGGTTTCCCCAGGCTCGTTTCTTCTTCTGGCCTCTGTCCTTGCCCCTTGTCCTGGCAACACTTGGCAAACCTGACTGACTGCAAAGAATGTTTCTGCAGCTGGGTCTTCAGCTCACATCCACCTTTCTGCCAATTCAGCCAAAACAGAGATGGGCTGAGACCAGCACCTTGTCGTCTGCCCAGCACTCGGGGATGTTACATATTAGTTAACAGGAGCTTTCTTAGGCACCTGTGCTAATTGCACACAAGGGATCTTGGAGTTGTGCTGGATCTCAGTGAGCAAAGGGCATATGTAGCATTTTTCTGGGCTACCGAACTGAAGACTGTGCAAATACTGGCACAACCCTTTCTGCTGGGCTTTTTTTTTTTTTTTTTTTTTCCAGTTTGTTTTGCAACTTTTAATGTTAATATTTCAAAAGTCCTAGAATAACTGCTGGCACTTCACTGCAACATCTTCTGCTTTGATATATCCTGGGCCACAGTCCTGAACTTTCATCGCAGTAGAGGCTCTCTGCAGTTTTCGAGTGTAGATGGTAGCTCTGATATATATATATATATATGTGTGTGTGTGTGTGTGTATATTTATGTATATGTATGTATGTGAGTGGAAACATAAGTTTCCCCTGCACAGGTGCGGTGTTGATCATGTCTGATACTGAGCTGGGTTGGCCATTATGTGCCCAATGGACAGTAAACAGGTAATCCTAAAGAGGGGGGCACCTCTGGTGGCCATTCTTCTGGGACAGGCTGAGCTTGAGGAGTCCCCTGAAGCGTTAAAAGCAGTAAGAATTAAGGCAGCAGAGAACAGCGAGATACAGAAGTATGTGTTGACTGCTTTATCTTAAAAACTTCTGTCTCTGCTTTTATCCTTTAGAGTGTTGTGGCTTAAGAGATGTGTTCTGGTTACTGAAGGGCACAGAATTACGAGGGGAAGGAATCGATGGCCAATTCTGATCATCGTGGCCCGTAAACAGGGTCTGAGTGTGGCTGGAGAGACCCAGGATGAAGCATTTCCACCTTGGGAAGTACAAGTGTGCAGTGGTGGGTTGCATGCGTTTCACTGTTCCTCAGCATGTCTCTGACTCCAAAGCCACCTGCTCCTGGGAGAGAAATCGGCTGAAGTTTGGTTGCTGTGCACCCCTCTCCTGCCTTCAGGGATTTCTTTATTCCAAATACCCCTCATGCACCTCAAATGTCCCTAGTTAGTGTGTCTCTTTTGTCGGGAAGCGTGGCTTTTTCGTTAGTGTGATTTGCACAACTTAAGCCCTTTTCCCGGCTGTCCTTTCTCTTCATTTCTCATCTGTGCAGGCTGTCCGCTCGAGCGGCCACTGTCAGCACACAGTGGAAAAACACCAATCTGTTAGAAACCCACTACAGCGTATCAGCTGGAATTCCAGATCTGTTTCTGGGCTGCCTCTTTGTCAGAAGAGCTCAGCCATGTCTTTGTTCGTTCACTAGCAAGTCGGAGATGCTGCAGGTTTGTTTGGAGCTTTTCCCATCTTATGTGCTCGATAACCACGACAGTTGCCCATTGTTTCACTCATGTTTTTATTGTGCATTTTTAAGTGCTGCGGAGCACAGAATCTTTGTGCTGACAAAAATAAGTTAATGCATATCTTTTAAGCAACAGCCTGGGGACTAAAAATTTCTGCTTGGGGCTGCGAAAAGGGGAAGAGAAAGGAGCTGAATTTCCCACAACAGTGGAAAAAACAGAACTCAGCCCATTTGTTGGAGCTGTGTGGTTCAGAGGGGGGAACTCACATCTGGTACATCACTCTGCTGTGAACAAAGGCTAGTTGTTTTTTGTAAATTGCTGCTGCTGCAGTTATTTAAATCTGGAAGGAATAGGTTGTGCAGACAGTCTGTCGGTGACTGGGAATGAATGGCATGTGACCTAAGAGGTGGTGTTCATCTCTGATTTGAGTAACAAAGAGACAGCCTGTGCCTGTGTATGCCAGTGGGATAGATATCCTCACTTCAGCAGTGGTCCGTGTCAGCACAGCTTTGTGAAAACTGAGCTGTCATTGGAGACAAAACTTTGTCTGTCTTTTGTTGTCAGGTTGTGAAAGCTGGAGCAACGTCATGAGGGTGAAAATCGGCAGCTCTGTTTGGGTACCCCAAGTATGGCTGCAAAAGCAGCTGCAGGAGTGAGGGCGCTGATTCCTGCATGTGCAGAAGAGCAAATGCCTTTGATCACTAAAAACTGGGGAGGCAGCAGGAAAAAAAATGCCATCTTTTCTTGGATTAGCCCCCTGCAGAGGCAAAGAAAAAGCCAACCCTACATTAATGGGCCACCTTCATAAATGTGGGAGTCTCGAACAGGCAGCGTGGTTCAGCCTGTCTGTGCTGATGCAGCTGTCAGCCTGTTTGTCTAGAAAATGCTTTTCTTAAAGGTATGATTATTCTAGACCATCGAGCAAGTTCTTCTGTGTCAGTTCATTTAAACAACAGCAGTGGTATGTGTGGAAGGAATCAAAAGGAAAAGGGAGGGGAGCAACATTTTTGATAGCCCCAGGAGGGTGGGAGAGGAGGTGGTGCTGCCTGTGCAACAAGGACACCAGCAGCACTCCCTGAAGCGCTCGGGTCTCTCATCAGCCTGACGTGGGGAAGCAGAGGTGTGCGACATGTCCTGTGCATGGGTGCTCTCTTTGGGGAGACCGCTCTGGGGCAGTGAAGACGAGAGCTATGTGAGCCATGGGGTGAATGCCTTCCTGCCTGCGCCCTGTGTTGTCTGTGCTCAGGTACCCACAAGACTTCCTGGAAGGATGCGGCTTAAAAGCCTGGCTTTTGGTCCTGGAAAAAGCTTCCTTCCCATCTGCCTCAGGAGAGGGGGCATGCAGAGCACCTCAGGGCAGCACAGAGGTCAGGTGGGTACCCCCCCTCCTCCACACAGAGACAGGAGGAAATTGGAAGCAGGCTCTGGGGAAACCCTTTGTTTGCTTGTGGTATTAGCAGGGAGAGAGAAAGTAATGATTTATTGATGTTTCTGTGATTCTCCTATACTGGGCTATGAAGGAGGAAATTCTATTTCTCTGCTGATATTCATGGATCTAATTGAGCTGTAGTGTGTTTCTGCAGGGCGGCTTGCCTGCGGCGTGCTGGCAGTGCCCTGGTTATCTGATACGGTGCCCTAGAAGGCAGTCTAGCCCATGCTTGTCAGGGATCAGTGCTCTGCTCTTCCCCTGCCTGTTGGTGTAGCCAGACTGGTCGTGACAGGCTCTTTGTAGAGCCCAGTGTTTCTCTGCTGCAGCTTTTTATCTGATTAAACCAGAAATATCTGATAGAGGGGGTGGTGGCCACTCCTTTCTGGGGGAGATGCTGTATGAATGTGGATTGACAACTTGCCAAAATACCCCTCTATTTTCAGGGTACGTTGGGCAGAAGGTGGTGTCCTGCTGATGCTCTTGGCTGTAGCCTGGTAGCTGTGCCACCCCATGCCAACCAAGGAGACCCCTGCTCCTCACCCAGTGAGGTTGGGCATGCTTGGCTGGTACTTCCAGCAGTCCTTGCCATCTCCTCCACCTTCTGGGAGACACTGATGTGGCTGTGCCACTGGTGAGCTGGTTACTAGTGAAGGATATAGATAACAGCTAGTGTGCTGCAGTGGTTGCTCGGGGCTCTGCCAGCCCCCACCCATGCGGAAACCAGCACAGCTTCAGTAAATCCAGCTGAATTCCTGGGCTTTACTTGGTATGCCTCCTCTGACAGCATGCTGTACAGCGCTGCCCATTTTCTGCTCTCCCCTGCCTCCCTGTGAGCCCGAGCTTAGCCCACGATGAATAGGGTTTCACCTCTGGGTTGTGGAGCGCAGGAGGGGGCCGGGGCAGAAGCGAGAGCAGGCTCTGAGCACTGATCTCCCTGCCTGAGCTCCCACGGTCTGCTCCGTTACCTTGGTGCTGGTCTGTGACCTCTCTCTCTTGCAGGCCATAGAGCTGTGCGTGGCCAGGACTGCCTGCGAGGGTTTGGGAAGGTGCAGGCGCGTGCTGCCTGGACGTTCTGCTGGGGACCTCTGTCTGCCTGCAGTCCCACTGAGAGCATCCGTGGGGATGGGTGCAGGCAGGAACCCCCTGCCAGCTGCGGAGTGACGGGTCGCCCTGAACTGCATGGGGAGAAGGGCAAGGCATGTGCATTGTCCTGAACTGCTGTGAGCAGGTGATCCCTTGAGTCAAGGGAGATGGAGGTTGTAGGAGAGACATGGGAAACCTGACTTCTGCCTCCGAGCAACCCATGCTGCTTTGTCCTCTTCAACAAAGCAGAGCCTTTTTGGTTAACCTGAGGAATGTGGAAACAAATGGTTTATCAAGGATACTTGTTTCTGTTTTTTAATTTTAATTTAATGACCATAGTGCAGGAGATTCCCAATGCTGGGTGTCCTACAAAGCCTGAATGCAAGGCAACCCCTGTGCTGAAGACCCTGGCCCCTGACCAGCCCAAGTAAGCAAGAGAGGAGGAGATGACTAACGAGCAGCATCAACTATGTCATAAAGTGCAAGTGGCAAGTTAATGCTGCTTTTTTATTCCAGCCCTTTTGACAGAACCCTGTTAATAGTGGGTTGGGGAGCGGAAACAAAGGAAAGAGCACAGCAGCTAAAAGCCGGTTGTCACAGTGCTGCTGCATTAGATGAAAATGCTGGGGTTTGTCAGAAAAGAAGTGCCCTCTCCATAACAAATGGCACCGTGCAGCGAGTAGCAGCTCCAGCCTGTGGATTCCTGTGGGCTGTGGATGATGTTGACGTGCCTTCTGGAAGGGGGCAGAGACCCTGAGCTATTCCACAGAATTCGGCATCTTGCACTGTGATCTTCTGTGGGAAGATTACACTGAGAAAGGCTGGAAACCCATGGGGGTGAAAGCCAGCTGGGCTGGGCAGGGTGACAGGAGGCAGTGCAAAGGGCTGTGTCTTGTGGAGGGGATGGTGTTGAATGTGGAGGGACTGCAAGCGGGGGACCAGAGAATGTGCCAGGATGGGTGTTGGGAGGCTGTAGCAGGAGCTGTGTGGAATGCTGGAGTGGGAGCAGCAGGAGGGCTGGAGTAGTGCTGGAGCCTCCTGCATGGCTCCCCTTTCCCAGAGGAAGCGTGCAGCTTGCCCTGAGTTTCTCTTATCTTCTCAGAACTGAGATTTATTCTCTGAAACAACTTATCTTTCCTTCCAGCCCTTCTTTGAATGTGCTCAAATGTGCATTGCTCCATTTCCTGAGTTAGATCTGTAGTTAGAGGTCATGAAATCTTCCCTAGGCCATATGGGGCTGCTTGGAGACTTCATCCCAAATCTGGGTTCTGAGTGTTCATTTTGTCCAGGTAGATGTATTTTAACATACCTGGGTTTATTTTTAAAGTTTTGCCCAGTTGGTTTCTTCCATATCTGTCTTTCTTGGGAAAACAAACCAACAACAACAACAAATTCCAAAATTGCTCTTCTGAAGCCGAGTATTGCAGAGGGAGCCTCTCATCCCCACCTTGTTTGGAGGTTGTGTTTCTTCCCCTAATCTGCAGTAGCTGTTAATTCACATTTGGTTTAGTAATTAATCAGGGGATAAATAATACATAGCATGTTATCAGAAAACTGCATGCCAGTGCTACAGAGGAAGGCACTTCAGGCCCCTGCTTGCCTTCTGCTGCTCTGCAGCCCCTGAAGGCCAATTAAGGTGCATCCTTGATGAGATTCCATCCGCTCCGTGGCTGGATAAATGGTTGCTCTGGTGGGGGCGGTGTGCAAAGCAAGCAAAGATGAAGAGAATTTTAGTGTTCAAAGAGCTGCAGTGAGCGCTGGAGCCCAAGCACTACCCTCCTCCCCTGCTTGCACAGGCTGAGGCTGCCAGTGGTGGGACCGAGCGGATGGTGCGGGCACCAGCATCAGCATATGGGAGACATGTGGGTCTGCTGGGCCCAGGGCAGACTTGGTACCCACTCAGTGCCCTTTGCCTAAAGGTCTTTTCTTCTGAAGTCATGTCAGCAGTTGATAAACAAAGCCTTGAAGAATGTCCCAGGCATGGAAACTTGTTTTAGCTTCCCATACCCCTTTGCTACAGCTCTCCCAGCCTCCTGGGTAAGCCCAAGGAATGATATTCTCAGTATTGCTTGTTTCAAGGCTGGTGTTTATTTCAGTTGCAGTAATGAGCACTAAACCGGCTGGCAGGAGGAGTAAATGTTGCTATGACAGTTTGGGTGGAGATTTGGAAAAGGCACTTCAAGTTGCAAAACAAGTATAAACCCCATCAAGAAAAAGGTGAGCAAAAATGCAAACCCAGAGCCAGCGGGTTCTGAAGGCCACCGGGTTTCAAGCTTGTAACATTCACAGCTGTGTATTTGCTCCATAGCAGGGCAGCAAGAGCAGAAATAATTGAGCTTGGAATAAGCTGAGCTTTGCAGTGGAATCTCTAAAGCTCCCTGCAGCATGCTGAATGTTCAGGGGTGCTGCATGGTCTTGAAGCTCTGTCCCTGTTTTTTCTATAGGGATCGTTGTACTTGAGTGCTTGTAACAGTGATTTTTCTTTTCTAGCCATAAACCTTGAATGGGCACACTCAGTTTGAAGCACAGCTTCAAATATGTTTTCTCTGGAGGAAGGAGGGAAAAATAGGGTGGTGCTGAGGTGGGGTTCTGTCTCTGGGAGCTAGTTTTTGGCCATTTGGCTCATGTGGTAGTTGCTGTGGGAGTTTCCCATACTGTGGTCTCACCTAAATTCTGGTGCACAAGAATGCAGCTGGAACAGCACAGTAACATGTGGGATGTTGCGTTTCTCAGGTGCTGGAGCAAGATGTGGTTCTCCAGTCTATTGACCGTGCCATTGAGGCTGTGCACAATGCAGCTATGAAGAATGGTGGAAAGTACAACCTGGAGCAGAGAGATGTCCTCCAGTAAGTATGAGGGCATTTGGGAGAGCTGGCAGATGGATAGTGGTCAATATGTGATGCTGGTGTCTTTTCTGTTCTTGGGGTTGAAGTTGGATGTCATTGATTTGAATCCTTGTGCTGCAAAGTGCTGATGCACTCAGAGAGCTTCCCAGCATTTGAGTTGGTAGCCAGGGGTGCTCCTCCTGTCAACCACATCCAACAAAGCAGTGCTTTGGTCTCACCCCTCTATCTCTGTGTATGTGAAGAGCAGGAAGCTCTCAGCTGCATTGTAGGCATGGAGGAGAAATCAGAAGAATCATTTTCTTTTCTCTACCAGCCAGGAATTGTAGAAGGTGTTGGTATGTGGCACAAGGTTCTTAATATGTAATCAAATAATTGCTTGGGAGGAGAATTTTTGGGGTTTTTTTTTCTGACACCTTGCACTCCACGCTGGGGCACGCTGGTTTAATCTCAGTTAACAGCCGTTCTAAAGTGCAGGCAATTTCTGAAGCTTGCAGTGCAATATGTGACTTTGCCCTGAGGAAGAGGCATTTTTCTCAATTGAACTGATGAATAAATCATGGGCTCTTGCAAAGCCTCTTCCTTCCTTCCTCTCCCAGAAGTGCTTCCTGAGTTGTTAATGAAACTGGAGTCGATGTCCAGAGTAATGTAACCCATTCTGGTATATATAGCCCAAATTCAACAGATCATTAAAAACGATCATTTAAATTTTGCAGCACAGTTGCTCCGTTCAGCTTTGCTGTTCCTGACATTGTCATTCTGTTTCAGAAAACTGATCCATCACCGTAAGGAGACAGTGTCTCGCAAAAATCACTCTCCCACCCCTCAGGGGATGGTTATGACGCAGTCGTCCAGTGATCACCATCTGGATGTGTCACGGCAGCCCAATGGGGTGTGCCGAACAGGATACGAGCGACATCACAGTCTTCCAAACACTGAATTTGAGGAGGAGGATGAAGGTCTCTATCAGGTAACAGTGGCTGAGGTGCTTTCTAGGTTCCTCCTTTGGTGGTATGGCATTGCTTGCTTATTTAATAATATGCCTTTGCATCTGAAGTCACAAATCAGGTGTTTGCGCTGCCTACCTGGGATTACTGCAGTGTAAGTTGGTGCTGTCTCTATGTAAGAAGTCTGGAACAATCCCTCTGCCATTTACATTTGTGATGCTTTTCAGGGTCCTTGAGGGTCCATGGTTTTATGGTGACATGTGAGATCTGGTCTATATTGTGTGATTGTCTCTTGACACCTTTCCCAAATAGTCGCAAGCTCTCCAGAGAACACTTTGAAAAACAGTTTTGATGTGAGCAGCAGAACTCCCTCCAAGTGCTCAGCACTTTGTTTCCCCACCTTTAAATCTACACAACAAGATCTTTGTTCCTTAAGTAGTTTATCTATTATGGGTGCCTATTTTTACTACTCCAAACATAAAAACACCAGAGATCCTGATTTGTCTGAATTTTGCGTGTCCTGAAGAATTGAAGGTCAAGTGCAGGAAACCCAATTAGAGCAGATTTTTTTTTTTCCCTCAGCAGCAGGCAGTTCCAAGGTTACTGTGTGGTGCCAGCGAGGCTTCAGAGAAGTATCCTGGGACAGATGCAGCAGTTGTTGGGGATGAACGATGTGTAGGTAGAGCTGGATGTGAGGGCGAAAGGTGCCAAGCAAGGATGAGCATGGAGATTTTTTTTTTTTCCTCCTTACAATGATCACGTGCCCTGTAGTTTTTCTTCATCTATCTCAGATAAGTGTTTGGAGGCAGTGTTTATAAGGTACTGATCCACTGTCACTCCTAGCAGATGAGGCTTGTTTTACACTTGAAGAAATGCAAGCCTGCAGAGATGAAAGGTACCTCTAGCTCACACAGAACACTGCAATCCCTACAACACCATTTTTCTCCTTGGTATTCATTTTCTTTTCCAGGCAGCCAGACCACCTCTGTTCTCAAGCCTGTGCTTCATAGACTAAGCAAATGGAGCACCTTACAGCCCATTCTCCTTACTGATTCCCTGCCTTTATCTGGTCCATTATTTGGTCACTTGCCAAAAAAGGCACAAGACAGATTCCTTGGCCGACAAAGAACTGTCTGTCTGAGTGGCACAGAGGATGCAGCTAAAGGTCTTCCAGCTTAGCCCTGTGCTGAAAGGGTTCCTTTAGATTTTAACAGCTCAGCTGAGGGATTTCCTGTTTGCTCTGAAAATAACAGAATGGAGGAAGGAGCACTGCTTTCTCCCACTGGTTATGCAGCTGCTAAGAGGAGACCTACTGAAATCTAAACTTTCTCACTAAGTCCAGAGGAGCAGAGGTCTTTGGATGTGCTTTTCACTGCCTGGGGTTCTTGGGTGTGTTATGTGTTTGCATCTGAAGCGTAAGCAAAATTTGAGGTACAGGTTTCCAGTTAGTGGCTTTACTCCCAGGGCTCAACTGGCTGGGAGTAAACTGGTACTTAGCTCAGCACAGGTGCTATCACCTTTCTTCAACTCCTCCACAGTTAGCATGAGGTGGGAAGCTGTGGCAGCTACACACCAGCTGCCAAAGGAGGAGATTGGGCTCTCAGAGTGTTTTAGTCATAGTCTGCTGCATTTGTTTGTGCTCAGTGGGTTTATGATGCTCATCTCCAAAAGCCTTTGCTGCACATCAGTGTGTCTGGCTTGGCAGAGTTTGCCTAGAGAAGGGTGGTGGGTGGGGGATTGCTGGTTTGGTTTTCTTGTTTAAAGGTTCCTACTATAACAGCATTATTCCCAGGAGTTGAAGGGGCGATGAGAGTGTTGTGGTTGAGTCAGCTCTTATCTCAAGCAGTGTGGGGAGCAGAGCCTCTGCTAGCAGTTGCTGCAAAATTGGAAAGGAGAGGAAGCACATGTGTAAAATCCATAGATCTGGGGAAGTTCACAGCCCCCTTGTAGAGGCCTGGGCATGTGTGGCTTTCAAGCAGTGTGTAAGCACTTCTCTCTGGACCCTTTGTATGGTCTCTTCCCCCCTCTGGATAGGAGGCATTCAAGCTGCATGGTCACCTTGCCCATCAGGGGACAGAGGATGATTTCTCCCCTTTCCCCCTCTTCCCTTTTGGGGTTTTGGAGCCCTACATCCTCCTCTTGGCCCCACACAGCAGCCGGGATTTGGGGCAGAGGCAGGGGATGGCCACCTCTCACAACTCCTGACCATGTGGCAGCTCCGAGCTTGGGCAGGCATCAGCACAGGGAAATTCATGCAATACTTCACGTTCTCATCACAGCCTCCTGGACTATGGTGCATGGCTGTCTAAATGAGTCTGGCAGGGCTCTGAGCTACCATGAGCTGTACATCTATTCATTTAAACACCAGTCTGTAATAGATGTGTTAAACTTCCATGGTAAATTTGGAAGGGCTAATGAAGTCATGGAAATACTCCAGAATGACCCAACCCTAGCTATCTCCAAATAATGTCACGCTGCTGCTCTACGCTCTGAGCCTGCCCACCTGCTAAATCCCACCGTGTCGGTAAGGGTGGCCGTGCAGTGCTGTGCTGTGCCAAGCAGCTCTGACTTGTGCTGTGGCTCTGTTGCTCTGCAGAGAGGGCTCTGCTTTTAGCACAACTGAGCTTTCTGGATTTGGGACCAGCCTTACAGCCACACAATACAGAGACCCCCTCCTGACCTGTTTGGCCTCTCTCAGCTATGCAGTCTCTTTTTGGACTGACAGAGATAATTTTTGAATCTGTATACAAGTATCATATGGCCTTTTACCCAGAGAACAATGTGGAGTGGATTGACAACAGCAGAAGAGCTCGGGCTGGGAGTCTGCGGCAGCTGAAGGCGCCTGTAAAGAGGTGACCTGCTATGTGACAGAGCAAAAGGTTGGATGTATTAGGTGTTGGGTGAGAAAAAGGGACCGACAGATTCAATTTTAGAAGTCTTTGTGAGCTGTACAAACTGCTGTGTCTTCACTTATCTGGTAGGGTGCGGCCATGGGCTGTGAGCACCTTATTGTCAGCTTTTGGCATCAAATCTTGAGCATTTGAGGTTGCTCCTGAAGGCGTCTTCTTTACAGGGATATATTTGCTCCTATTTCAGATAAAGTTTCTGCCCTTCCTGGATCCAGGGAAAGAGACAAATTTAACATTCTCCTTGTTCTGAGCTGTTTAAGACAGAGACCTTTCAGGGGCCCATCTCAGTTCTTCACTGTGGGGACTGGCAGTGCTCTGTGCCCTCTGTGGCATTATGGGGCTCTTCAGCACTGGCAGGTCTTCCAGGGCTAAAAAACCTGGAAAACTAGCACAGTGTGGTGGCCTGAATGTCACTATAGATTGCAGCTGGCTTCAACCTGGGCTACCTACAACGTTCAGGCCATCGCCTCCTTTCCCTTCCTGTGCTGCCCTGGGAGGTTTTGCTGCAGGCAGCAATTGCACTATCCCATAAGAGTCATGTCTCAGGCAGCAGGCTCTGAATCTGACCCTGAGCTGCTGGGGTGTGAGGATGAGAGTATTGATGCAATGTGCTCCCACCTCACTTGGCCACTGTGTTCAGCAGCATCCTGCTGATCAGAGGTTAATCCTGAGGTTACACCTCACTGGAGTATTTCTGGGTGAAAGTGGTGTCAGTGATCATGGTGTGCAGATCTGACAGGAAAAGATGTGTAGGAATCTGGGTGGGGGGCTCGTAGTCTGCTGGCTGAGCATTCCTAGCAGAGGAGACTTACAGGAGTAACTGCAGATGTGGAGAGTTGATTCAACTTGGCAAAAGCTTTTCCCAGCAGGTCTTGCTATAGGTCTGCATAGAGGGTCTAGCCCTATTTTCTCCCTGCACGCGCAGAAATATCTCTGAAAGCATGGAAAAGGAATTTACATGTCTCCAGTCCTTGGCTTTGTCGTTATGCAAGGGTATTTGTAGCTGGTGTAATGGATCTCTCCAGAAGTGGGTCTAAATACGCGCTGTTTGCAGCCTCTGTAGAGCTATTGAGAGTAATGTGGAGTCACGGCGAGTGTGTGGGATTGCATTTGGAATAAAGGAGGAGTAAATGCTTGACAGGTCTACACGACATGTGCTGTGTGCTGCTGAACACAGCAATTAAACAAGGGCTGCTTTGCCTGTCACAGGAAGGGGATGAAGCCTGCTTGAGTCCTGCTTTGTTGTTCTAGGAAGCTGCCTATTAATATCTGTCCTCCTGAGAAAACTTCCCCGAATGATGAGAGAGATGTAAGGACAAATCTACACATGTGAGAAAGGAGGTTTCATAACAGAGAATGTCTTTATTGTCAACCTCCTTTGACCGCTCTGACATCTTTCCTTATAGATCCCACCACAGCCCCGGCGTGCTGCTCCCATCACCCCCCCACCTCCTGAGAAGCGCAAGAACGCACAGATTGCCGCTCCAGTTAAAAGTAAGGACAAACCGCTTGCCAGATCTTGGGCGCGAAACAGACACTGGGTGATGTGGCAGTCATGGTGCTGGGATGCTTTTGCTTTGCACTTAGAAGACCATCTTTGTCTATAACCTAAATTCCTATAGGGTTTACATCCTTTTTTATATATATCTATAAACATATTTATATCCCAAGGTTTTAGTGCTAATGATCATGAACTGGTGGCCAGTGCTTCTTCAAGCCTCTTCTGATCTGGGAGGGTCTGGGCAGCCTGGTGCCAGTGGATGGTTGCCAGGTACAGCATCCTCCCAGTCCTCTGGTGCTGGTGTCTCTGGAAAATGTGGTGCTCTCTGAGAAGCAAACTCTCTGCCTGCTCACATGACTAGTCTGTCCAGTGCACAACCTCAGTGATTTAAGATCCTGTGGGTGGTTTTCTCCCACAGACACCACAGCCATCTCCCAGAGAGGTAGAGGCTTTTTTTCTGGCAGTGCAGAGTGCAGTAGTTCACCAGGGGGAGCTCACCAGTAGCGCTTTTAGGACAGTGTCAAGACTTGCTTTTGGTTTCCAGTCTGTATGCTTTCTTTCTACAGTTCTCAGATGGAATTTCCATAAAATCAAAGACTGGTGCCTGTAATAAGGAGCAATAATGATACCGGGGTGCAGCTGCCTGTGTGCTGCCCACAGAGCAGCTAGTGAGCAGCACCATGGGTCTGGTGCAGGAGTTTCTCCATCTTCAGTGTGGTTGGGCTGTCAGAGGCAGTGGTCATGCTGTTGAGATGTTGTCATCTTGCCCAGGTGCTTTCCTGTGCTGTGACTGTCAGGTCAGTAGTGACACACAGTCCATCTCAAGCCTACTCATGTCACCTTGTGGGGAGCAGGGCAGAGCTGTTGACTTGCAGGTAGTTAATTGAAACTTGGGACTGGCACCAGCTTTCTTAATGACTTAATGGTATTGAGACATTTTTCACTGAGGCAGTGGGAGTTCGGAAAGGTCAGTTTGCTTCAAATCATTATCTTGATTTATTGAAGCATGGTGGGGAGCTATGATTCATGAATGCCTCTCGGTGAGGAGGAGGAAGAAGAAAAGTTTTCCTCCTAGCTTGTGCTTACCTTGGGGTGGAGCGGTGGATGCGGTAGTGGAGGGCTCCCAGCACCAACAGGGAAGGAGGGGTTGGAGTTGCTTGCAGAGGTGCAGCAAAGATGTTTCACAAGTCTGTCCCACTGGTCCTTCCTTTGGCATGGGGGAATTTGCCTTCATTGTGAGCTAGGCTCCTTGTGGGGTGTACTTGTCTTCCAGCACTAACATCAACTGCTCTCCTGAAGCTCTAGATGAAGATGGCCCAGTGTTTGCCCAAGTAACTGTTGTCAAAGCCAAGGAATACTTGGATACATTTCTGCCCCCTAGAAACTAATGGATGAGGTTTACCAGAGCTCTATACTAGAACAGGTTAAAGGAAAGAAAAATCTGAACATCTCTTTGCTTATAGTGGACTTTTTTTCACTGGAAGGTGGGACAGCTACCACTGCTAGAGCTAGTCAAAACTAGAGGCAGGGTGAGAAATGCAGCAGAGCAGATAAGGAGAGGCTCATGAAAGCGGTGGGTGCTAGCAGGGCTGCAGGGCTCATGATCAAACATTGCAGAGTGCTGAAAGGGAGAGACCGGGAGTTGTTGGCAGCCAAATGTTTCCTTCATTGTTGGTGCTAACCATCCTGTGCAGTCGGTGAGGTGCGGGCTGGCATGTGGAGCTTTCCTCTCTTGTGTTTCTCAGGCAACATCATTTAAAAGTGTGAGGGCTTAGGTTGTGAATGCAGAAAAAGGCCCTTGCTAAGCTGGGAGGGAAAGGCTTTTCAGCCCCTTAGTTCTGTCCCTCTCTTCCTCCCTCACTTCCCTGGTGTAAAACACTAAGCCCTTTGAAGGGTATTCATCTCAATAGAGTAGTTTTCCCCTTTCTAAAGAGGTGATTGTGCAGGAATGCTCCAGAGAGAACTGGTACAATTTTGCTTTGAGATAAGTGAGGCAGGAAGAGGAGTTAAACTGCTCTGGTTGCATGCACAATGAGCCCTTTAATGGACTGAGCTGTAGCAATTTGGTTTGGTGGTTTTTTTTGTTTTTGTTTTTGGTTTGGTTTTTTTTTTCTTTTTTTCTTTTTTCCTTTGATGCTGTTGCTAAGGCATTTTTAATTGTTCCATTTTAGATGCTGTTGAAATTATCCCTGGGTCGGCTTCTAGTGCCTCCTCTGTAAGCACGACATCCCTGGATACCTTGTACACTGCTTCTTCTGTGTCAGAGACGGCTCTCCCAACGGCCACCTCCAGTCCTGCCAACACCCCACCCCCTGTCCCAAGCCGGAGCGTCCACACCACGATAACTCGCAATTTGGACACCGGCTCAGTGGCCCACTCCCGCTATGGGACTTCCTCAAAGGATGGGGCCAGCAAATCTCCCCAGACCAAGAGGGCTGCCCCAACACCACCAGCTGAAGGGGGGACCCAGAGGTCCCACACTGTGGATGGGGAGAAGACTTCTCAAGTGAAGAAAGCTGCCCCTGCTCCCCCTGCAAGCCTGGATGCCTTCAGCTCCCTCTGCCTAGATGATAAGAAGGTGGCCGCAGTGGAGCCAGTGCCACCAGAACCCAGTGGTCTGGTGGCCTCTGTCCCCAAGACGATAGGTGCTGAACTGATTGAGCTGGTGCGCAGGAACACCCACCTCAGCTATGAGCTGTCCCGTGTGGCCATTGGCGTGGTCATTGGCCACATCCAGACCTCCATTCCAGCAACCAGCAGCATCATGGAGCAGATTCTCATCTCTGTGGTGGAGAGTAAGGTAACGAGTGTGGGGCTGGACCAAGGGGCTGCTGCAAACACCTCCTAGCATCAGGCAGAAGGTGTTATGAGCTCTCCTAATATTTGGGATGAGGAGTGCAGTGAGATCCTGAAGGAAAGGAGAGAGGTGCTAGATGGAGGTAAACGTCTAGCCAGGGGAACGAAGGGTTTAAACCAGGTTCAAGTACTGGTAGCAGGGAAGTGAAAAACAGGTGAGTGTTTTTTCCCAAATAAGCTGCAGATGTACAGAAAAACACCAAGTTTGGAGCTGGGGGTGAGGCAAAAACAGCTGAGAGGGCCCTTGGTGCTGGGAAGCACTGGTAGGATGTGGTGGAGAGGTAGGTGTCTCAGATGAGACTGTGGTTTGGGGAGAGGGTGATGAGATGGATGGCAGTGAACTGAACCACATGAGCACATCGGGTGGGAGATGACAACCTTCCAGATGCCAGGGACAGTGCTGGTGGGAATGGATGCAGCGGGACTTAAAGCACAGTGAGAAAACTCTGACGTGAGTTGTGGAGAACTACTGTGGCAGCATAAGATCAGAGAAAGAAATGAAAAGTGACTTTTTAACAAGGTATTTTCTGTTACAAATGTGACAAATACAAGCAGAGGAAAACAGGGCCTTTGCAGTAAGTGCTTCTGTATAGAAACCTTTTATAAAAATAATGCATTATAGAAACTTGTTTTCTTTTACGGTGCTGTACGTACTGTGTGGAGATTCAGCAAGCCTATGCAAGCTGTAAATCTGCACGGATTCTTGTTGCTTTGACAATGGAGCACCCAGGCCTTCTGGCTAATGGCAAGATTATAATGAACTGTTCAGAGGCATCTGAATATGGAAAGCTAGTGGCATTCAAAGTTTAGATCAGATCATAATCTGGGTAACTGTGTGCTCTGAATAAGGGTCCTATAAGCAATCATCAAATCCCAGTTTGTGGTCATAACCCAATGGTTAATTGTTTCCTGCTTCAGTAACAATATCATGTGAACGTGCAATCTAGATTCAGAAGAAAAAAATAAGCTGTTTCAAGCAAACGTTATGGCTCTGACTTGCATGCTGAGAAGTTCAGTTTTCTGTTATTTAGACCTTGGACAAGATTTGAATATTATTTTTATCTTTAATACCTGCTCTCAGGATACAATAAGCTTAATTCCCCAGAAGTCATTTAGTGCCAGCTTTCTGCAGAGAGGGGATTTGAAAACCTCAATTTCATGCCCATTGCTGCAGACTGGCCTGAAAAACATGGGAAGAAATTCTGATGCTGGTGCAGGTGCGAGTGTGGATTTACTCATAACTAGTACGGTATCTGTCATTAGGACACCTGTGGGACTCAAAAATGCCTGGTACTGTATGGAGACACAGTAGAAGGTCCTGTGCTGTCTCATTGTACCTCATCATACCTATCTTGAGCAGTACTGCTTTCAGAAGTAGAGCCTGGGAGGGCTTGCACAGTGGTCAGGTGTAACCTGCAAAGGTCAGGTTGTGCTGTGCATTTCTCCTAAACATCCCATGCTGAAGATGTAGCTCTATTGATATGCAGGGGCCTGGTCCCAGATGAGGTTGTCCACCCAGGGTAGAAGACCAGTTCTAACAGTTAAAAGGGCAGTCAGGTGTAGCTGTGGGTTGGCTGTACTACTGTAGCTTCACAAGCATAATAGTATAAATTACTATCGTTACCTTTGTGTTGTTCATTATACCAAATCATTTTACAATCTCAGGGGTTTCTGTGTAGAATTGTTGCTGAGTCATCAGTTCTAGGTCAAGGGCTGGTTTGGTTTTTTAATTTCTAACATCTGAAATCCCTACACTTCCCAGTCCTTGCAAATATGTGGTCAGTGCTTCTTTTGCAAATTTTTCAAGATTTTGCTTCTACCCCTTAAAACAGAGCAAGAGATCAGCTTTGATTTAAAGCTTTGGCCTGCTCACAGGAGATACCACACCTGCTTCAACCTTTTGTATCATGTTCTTTAATTAGTTATATCCTTTCTATTCATATTCCAGTCTTAATTTGAAGTCAGATTACCAGTTTACTAAATCAGTTCTAGAATCCATTACCTCGCTCCTATCCCTAGTGCCTTCTGAAGGTTGAGTTGCAGTAGCACTTCACTCTTACTTACCTTGCTGACTCGCCAGTGTGGAGGCTGCCCAGGCACATATATTCAAGAGAACAAAGGACCCTTCTGCTGGGACACCATCATGCTGCTTCTAGAGAGATAACATAAAGCTATGCTGGGGGAACAGCGGAGATGAGGAGTGTGTGGAGGTGCTTACACCTCAGGAAGGATGCTTCAGAAATACTGTACTACTTGGGAAAGCCTCATCTGCAGGAGTAAACGTGCTGAGTTGGCTTCCCCATGCCAGGATTTAGCCTGGCCTTGGAAATGGCCCCTCTGCCTGTACTTGAGACAGTTCCTGATGAGTGGCGTGGTGACAGGGCAAGATGCACAAAGGGAGATGAAACCTCTTTTCAAGGGCATTGCTGCAGTGACCCTTTAAACTGGAGCTGGCTTTCATGGGAAGTAATTTGAAATTTGGGTGTAACTAAAGATAATATAGATGCTGCCTGGTGTTCAAGCGTCTAGAGAATCACAGGCATTAGTATTATTGGTGATATGTGATTGCCTTCAGCTCTTCTGAATTATCTCCCATCTGAGAGGAGGGGGTAGCACCATAGCCATCTTGTCTGGGAAGGTTGATTTGATCATTTGTTAAGCTGAGTGTGAGGCAAGCAAAGTTGCCTAAATACACAAGCCAGCTACACCTTGAGAGGAAGCGCTTAGGAATTACCTGCTTTTTATTAAATTAGCACTGCTGTGTTGTATTTGTGACTCAGACCCATCTCTGGCTGCCTGAAATATAAGCTTGAAAACTGCTGCTGAAGGTGTGTAATTCAGTTCAATTTTATAGGTCAGCCCAGGCTGCTGAAAAAATTCAAATGGTTCTTGGATATGTTGGAGCTGGAGGAACAAGTTAGGAAGATGGTGTGGGAGGCTATGTATTTCTACTGGGAGTTTCCCCTGTAGTGCTGGGCTGTGACCTACTCCCAGCTACCCACCACCAGCACCTGGTGGCTGCTTGTTGTCCTCAACAGGCCCTGACAAACCTTGTGGCTAATGTGGCCAAGCTCCCTCTGCTTCTCCTGAATCATTGCAGTCTGTCTCTCATGTGTAGCTCCCGTTCATACATTGACTCAGCTTTGCTTAATGGAGACTTTTGGCTGGGGCTCAAGCTTTTCCCTGCAGAAGCTTTGTCCCTCCGCTCGCTGGGGACAATGGGAAGGTCAGCAGGGTGAGTGCTTTCAAGGCTGAGTGCTTTGGTGGGGCTGTTAGTGTGCCTATGCAGCGCTTCTCCCTGGTGAAGTACTGTAACAAAAGTGACTCTGGAGGGTGGGAGGAATTAATTAGTGCTTAGGTAAGTTCTTTGCTCACTAATTGCTAGAGGAGCCTTTATGAAGGTCTGTGATAGTCTCCATGTGCAGCCATCTCACTTCAACTGTAGATGGGCCACACTCATCCAGAGAGAGCTGCTGCTGAATACGTCTGCAGAGAAAATGTGTTGGGCTATGGATGGCTGGAACAGCTGAAAAGCAAAGGACGCAGAGACCTGACCAAAGCACAGCTAACATGGCGGTTGAAAGACAAGTGCTGCTCTTTCCCTGTGACACCCACAGGTGTCAGGCATTGCCTCCCTGCAGAGCCGACCTGTCCCACCACAGTGCTGTGTCCGTGGAGTGCCTGGCCAGGAGCAGACCTGCTGCCTGGCTTTCACTGCCAGGACAGTGCCTGTGAAAGGCGTGTCCTGGAGAGCTTGGCTCAGCTGAAGTCAAGCATCTTTCTTGCACAATGTTTCATCTGGTTCAGTGGCTGCCAAGGAGCCTGGCAGTCTGTGTGTGTCGAGAGCACTGTTAGCTGCCTGGTGGTGTAATGGGAACACTTTGCTGCCCAGAGGAGGGGGAAATTCCTGGAGCAACCCCCCTGAAATGT
>JAAGNO010021984.1:36837-60807 GCA_033439905.1 Ceryle rudis
AGCAACCCCCCTGAAATGTGTCTAAAATCCTGCTGTATAGTTTACTCAAGGCAGATCTGGGCTCATCTGGAGGGGAAAATGTTGGTAGGTGTGTGTACCTGTGGCACTGGTGATGCACCATGCTTGCTGACATGGTGGTGGGGAGGGAGGCAGGGGAGGGGTGAGGAAAAAATGGAAGAGCTGTTGGGACAGTGTCTGTGTTTTCATGGCAGACATGATCACCTCTGAGCAGTGTGGGTACAATGAAGTTCCCAAAATGGTTTTGTGCTGTCAAGAGGAACAAAATCCCTGCAGCAGTTTGTCGTGCCAGGCTGGGAACTATCTGAAGCAGCAAGATAATGCAAAGTGGCATTGTTAGAAATACTGAAACCTCCTCCTGCTTATGGTCTCTCCAGCAGATTCCTGGACACAACCATATGACGAAGCTACATGTTGAAGTAGCTGACAAGATGTTTAATAAGCATAAGCAGAGACCTGACCCCAGTGGTGGGAGGGTTGAGAATGGTGCCGAGTGCATTGAGACAGCGCGTGGTGTAGTTACACTGATCAGATTTAAGAGCTTGTTAATGGATTGATCTCATCCAAGTCCATTAGGAGCTTGATGCTCAGTGGAGTTGTAAAGGCTGCAGTTGAAGGATTGGAGGAAGCAGATTAGGGGTAAGAGGCTGAAAAGAATGATCATTAAAATGAGTACACATTAAAATGCTCATCCAAAAAGACATCCCAGCAGTGGGCTGAGGTAGGACCAGTCCTGCACTACTCTGACAAGGAGCATGTAAGATACAGAAATGGAGAACCTTCTCTCAAGCAGCTGGGGTGCACAAGGACAGGCAGGAGACACGGCAGTGTTGTAGGCCCTCCTAAAAAGAGGGGGAGATGGAAAGATCAAGGTGAGTCTCTTCACTAATGAATTTTCTTCTGTGATAAATCACCATTCAATGGAATATTCTCTTGTGTTTATGTTCAGCCCCTGAGAGCTACCGTCCTCTCTCACAGCTGGTTACCTGGTTTCCTGCTAAGCATTCCACAGCTTCTCAAAATTTTAAGGGCATACAGAGGCTTGTGTTAAACCAGCACTCTCATTCCTTCATTACCTGCCTGGCAAAAATTGTGTAATGAGCAGCGACAATGGGAATACTTTTTTGTTATATAATTGAAGCACTGAATTGAAGACCTAGTTAGTTCACAGCCCAAATACCCTGAGGGAAATTACTAACAGTTCTGTCTCTAATAAAGCAAGCAAGCTGTTGCTGTTAGACCTGGAGTGGTTTTCTCAGACAGGGCTGGCAGGTGGAAGGTGTGCAGGAGAGGTGCTGCTCCCACCCTTGGCAGCCTCGCGTGGTGCTGTTGTGGGTGCGCAGCTGGGTATGCGTTGCCAACGACACAAAACGTGGGTTCCTGTCTCCATACAAAATCGTTCTGCTCTGCTTGTAATGTGCAGGTCTGCTTTAAAGGCTTGCTGCCTCTGGCCCTACATCTGGCCTGTTGGAATGAGCTGGGCTAGGACAGGGCTAAGCCTTCTCCGTGTTTCTGGGAGGTGACATTTGTACAGTAGCAGTGTGTCCTGGCTGGTGGTGGTAAAGGCCTTTTTACACTGAACGATCATGACTTGTTACTGCATGATGCAAGGCAGCTTCATCCAAAAATTAGGGCCTTGGTTTCAGTGAGTGGGTTTTCCCTGTTGTTTTTCTCAGCTCTGTTCTCTTCCACCTTGCTTATCTCCTGCTGCTTGTTGTCATTGCTGCCAAACCCTTGTGTACATAATTTAAATTCTTCTGCAAATTAGTCCTTACCTCTCTTAATGGTGCCTAGGGTCATCACCTGCAATCAGCCCGGTTCCATGTGCTGGTCCCCCCTTCTTGCCCTGCTTTCTGGCAACGAGGTAGTTCATATGGTATGCTTAGATCCTAGAGGGTTATCCTAAATTGCAGGCCACAGCGATCTTGGGGCAGGTTAGCAGCTGCCTGACTATTCCCCTCTCTTTCTTGAAGGAGAGGAGAAGCATAGGAAAAACAACTGAAGAGTGAAGCCTTCATGGCAAGGGTTAGGTATGAGGTAGAAGTGGTGGGGATGCAGATGGCAGCAGTTTGAGAAAGCTGTGTGTGCAGTAAGGTTTGCTAAGTTAGCCTCTCTGTAGCTACAATGCAGACTTTGAATGGTGTTTGAGCTGTACTATTTGGAAGAAAGCAGAACCAAAGCAGCCCAAGATTAATTGGTTCCTGTGCTTGCTGCAGAAGATGGCAGACCTAGTACTGAGCAGCTGGCATGTAGTACCATGAAAGCGTTTTCTCCCAAGTCAAGGATTAAAGGAAGATCTGTCCTTTTCAGGCTGGAGGGGGCAGAGAAGGGAACGTTTCCTTTCTGGAGGCAGTTGTGGAGTGTCGTGGGTTTGTGTCCCAGGACACATCTGTTTTACTGGGTGTGAGCCTGGAGCTGTGCTCAGCTGTTGCCAGGCTGCTTTGGCTTTCCCCATTCTCAGGATGATATTCAGTCTACAGTGTGTCCTCTGAAGGGCTTCTGAATACCTGCCTGATGCTCACACCAGAAAGAAAATGGTGTTATACTTGTTTTGTGGGAAGGTAATAGAGTACCGCTGGGTTGCCCCATGCTCCTGGTGCACTGGGCTGCTTTTGTGAAAGATTTAGCATTTTTGGCTGCCCTGTGGGAAGGGTGAATGAGGGTTTAGCTGGCAGCAAGTGTAGTACTCTGACCAACCATTTGGGGTTTTTCTTTGTGTGTTGAAAAGTGCAGAGGGCTGTGATCATCTGAGTTGGCTTCTTGCCTTATGTTCCTCTCTTACAGAACTGGGGATTCCCTTTACCGCAGTGTTCGCCCAACCCAGGGCAGGCAGGCAGCCGGTGGTGTTCTGCAAACACCCTCTGGTTTGCTGTGAAGAGAAGTGGGGAAGTTTGTGGCGTGCATGTGTCCTAAGAGGTTACAATTATGTGATCTAGGAGAGAGTCAGGTACAAGTTCCCACAGCTTCGGGAATGTTGGCTTGCCTGGATCAGCCCCAGGTTGCTAAAAGCAGTAAGAAAAAGGGATGTAGCTTTGAGTGCTTGAGGTTTCTTGTGTTCTTCAACATCCTCAGAAGACAGCTAATGCTGCAGCAGGATGGTGGCAGCTTGGATTTAAAGGCTGGCTTTCTGTCCATGCACTGGTTCTAGCACCTGTTTTGATTCATTCAGTGCATTAGCTGGGCAAGGAAAGGAGGTGGGTAGAGGTCCCAAAAGTATGAGAGCTGAAATAACATTTCTTTTAAACATGCTTCATTATACTGCCAGCTCTTGACTTAATGAGGTCAACTGTCAGTCCTGAGACAAAGATTAGAGGAAACAGGCACCCAAACAATAGCTAGCAGTCAGGACCCCACTAACCAGTGGTTTTGGTATCGTGCAGAATCTGAGTGCGGGGCTGCCCTCGGGACAGATCTGCCATGACGAGCAGCGGCTGGAGGTGATCTTCGCAGATCTGGCCAGGCACAAGGATGATGCTCAGCAGCGCAGCTGGGCGCTCTATGAGGATGAGAACGTCATCTGCTGCTACCTGGAGGAGCTGCTTCGCATCCTGGTTAGTAAATTTCTCACTTTCTAGGGCAGAGCAGACAGTCCCAATGATGTTTCTTTTTTTTCTGACCTGCTTTGCCCCATGTTGCCACCAGATCTGCTGTTTTGGAGGGCATAGGTTTCTTGTGCCTCCCTTACCATGAAGCCCTGCCCTCCTTTGTGGGGTCTGCTGCTCTCTTGAGCTGCCTTTCACTCCACCCTACAAAGCTGTTCTGAAAAGAGTTATAGAGCTGTTCTTCATGGTAGCTGTGGTATTTACCTATCACAGGAGAATACAAGCCCTCGCCTCCAAAAAGTAAAAACTGTCATCCCGCAGCAAAGCTAGAAGTTTGCTGTGAGTGTTGTTGCACTCCTAGGCAAAAATGTCTTCTATTTAAAGCATCCTCTCTGGCTGGGAAGTACCTATTTTTGTGGGAAAGTATAAAGTATCTCACCACATCTCCGCGTACAAGAGAGGTACATCCCCACAGTGAGTAGCCCATCTGTGTATGGGGAGAGTAATGACATGGGAGCTGTGGCTCAATCCAGTGACATGGTCCGTGTTACAGGTGACAGTATGGGGTTTGCTCTGGCACCTGTTTCGAACTCCACTCCAGTTCTGACATAAGCAGAACAGATAATTTCTTGGTGTAATAAAAGCCAGTGTCTTTGTCACTCAGCATATGGCCTGTGCCACCTTGCTGTGGGCTGGGCAGAGCAAGGCAGAGGAGCATTTTGTGCAACCATTTCCTCCTAAGTGAGGTGTAGGAGGAGACACTCAGTACTGCTGAGGATGGGAATGGTGGTGGAGCTGCCCTGCGTAACTGCATGATGTACTCACTGAGGTGCTGCTCAGGTCATGGGTTTTTTAGGTGTTTTCAGCCCCACACATGCTGTATGGCAGAAACGTTTATCAAGAATTCACTTCGATGCAGAATCTGCAGGGTGGCCGTTTTTGAGCTGGTTTTGTGCTCTGCCTTCAGTTTCTGTGTGAGGTGGTTGGGCTGGGGCTACTGAGATCTGAAAGCAGCTGGCTTCCCTCAAGGTCACTGCAGCAGGTATCTTCCTGCTTTGATGTGCCACTTGACTAACCTGTTCATTCCTGCTTCCAGACAGATGCAGACCCAGAAGTTTGCAAGAAAATGTGCAAGAAGAATGAGTTTGAGTCCATCCTGTCACTTGTGGCATATTATCAGATGGTAAGATGACAGAATGCATCAAATCTCTCTTGCTGAGATTTCCCAGAAGATGCAAACCAGCAGGGCTGCTATGATGAATATATGTGAGGCATTCCCCCTGGAAAGGATGGTCTGTGAGCTAGATGGAGGTGCAGCGCATCCCATTTGCATGCTGGGTAATGCTGATGCTGCACATGCAAGTTGTATGGAAGAGCAGAGGACACTACAGACTTGGAAGCAGTAGCTGGCAATGCAGTGGGTAAAGCTTGCTGCTTTTATCGGCTCCGTTGAGGGATGGAATCAGCATTGCTAGTATCTAGAGGAAGGATTTCTGAGGATGCCTTGGGAAAGCTGACAGGCTGTCACCGCTCCTCTTTTAATCAATGCACTCTTGTGCATTAGTAAATAGTTTTGCTTAGGAAAGTGGGCTGTGAGTAGAAGCCTTGGGAGTGAGGAAGGAAATCAGTATTCAGAGGAAGAAATGGAAGTTTTGCCTTCACTGCCTATGCAGTGTTGCTTTGCCTCTCTCCTTCCTGGAACGTGCTGTTGTAGGATTCTTTGGGGTTTGGAAACTCATCACTATCTTTTCCCTTAGTCCCCAGCTACATCACATCAAGCCTTTAACTTTCATCTAGTACTTCTGTGTCTGAACCCAGAGGCCAGCATCAGAGGGCTGTAGTGTATCCTAGACCAGCGGGAAGGCAGGCTGAGCATAATGGACCCTGATGGCTTTCACTGCCTGCTCTGCTCTGACCAGGATTTCGAGGAAGCCTGACCAGGTGGAGAGAAGTTGACTGTTCTGTCCTGGCTGCTGTCGTGCCCAGAGCCAGGGCTTGGCCAGCTTCTCTTCTCCAAACCCTGGAGCTGTCAGCTGAGGATGGAGTATGAAGGTTATTCCAGTACCAGAGCTCCTGTGTGGGAACTTCAAGGATTCCAGCAAAGATGACACCCAACCTGTATATTCCAAAACTTGCTGGTTATACCCTCTACTCCCAGCACAACCTCCACAGCTTCACAGTGGAAAGGCTGCTCCCATCCTGTTCATCAACCATCACATGCTGAAGAGGGATTGCAAATATTGTGTTGTCAGGAAACCCCGTTCAGAGCAGTGTTCAGAAAACCTTAGTGTGCTCAGAGAATTATGGCTATCCAGCAAGTGAAATCTCTGTTTGCTGGGGATGAGTGTGGGTGGTTGATCTGTATCATGTTTAGTGGAAGTGGGACATTTCTGATCTGAACTCTGGCTGCCACGTGCTCTGTTAAGCTGTTGTTAAAAGCTAGTAGAGCATCTGGGTTTATTGTCAACCTGGAAGGGTCTGTGACTTCCCAACAGTGGGAACTTCTAGCCAGTTCTGAGCCCTCACCTAGAACATCATTTAATCCAATAACTTGTTTTTGCAGGAACACAGGGTGCCGTTACGGCTACTGCTGTTGAAGTGCTTTGGAGCCATGTGCAGCTTGGATGCTGCAGTCATCTCAACGCTTGTAAACTCCGTGCTGCCAATGGAGCTGGCCCGGGACATGCAGACTCACACACAAGGTGAGTCAGATCTGCTGTACCCAGGTCCCCAGGAATGTGTCTTTTCACTAGGTGATTTGCAGCAACACTGGTGGCCCCTCATTGCCTCAGTGTGCTGCGTGTCCAGTGCTCTGGGGAGAACAGTGTCTGAGTTTAAAGTTATTCAGGTTATTACAGTTGTAAGTGGAGGATGCACAGGAGGGGATGTTTCAGTCCAATGGTGCAAGGCCCTCTAGCTCGAACATGATGTGCATCACTTCTTGTAGATGTCTTAAAGCACACTTTGAGCTGTTCCAATTTTGTTTTATGATGATGACAAAAGACACCTGCAGATCTCAAGGAAGATCTCTGCAGCTTCTTACAGGCTGTTTTTCTCACCACTCTACACCAGATCTTTGTGGTGTTTCTTGCTGGTGAATGAGATACGTGCTGGTTGAAGGAAAGAACCTTCTCTCCACTGCTGCACTAACAGTTAAAGTAGCTGTTGAGAGACCATGTCCTTGGAGTTTTGCTGCCCTAATTGGAGCCAGTAGCCTGTTGGTTTGCTGCTGACATCACAGAGCTGGGGAGAAGTATAATTCAGTGGTGAGACGGTATAGGGATTGACCGGTCTGTGCAGAGGAGGGACTGTCACATCCATTTCATGTCACCCAAGTAAATGTCCAAGTTCACCACCTTGGACATATATAGTAATAGTCCCTGTCCCCAGCATCCCACCACAGATTGTGCCAACCTGACCGTGTGGTGGATAGGGCTAACGGGGCTAATCTGATGTCTGCAAGGGGGTATAAGAGGTAAAAATCAAGCTTGTTGCAGAAGGCTTTGTGGTCTTCTTTGCTTAAGTGGTTTGAAGCGCGGGTGTTTTAGAGGTGGAGGGTACCTGAAAAAAAACACATTTCAGGGCAGGCCAAAGCACCGGTGCTGTGGTACAGGACCAAGATCATTCCGCCTGTGTTGTCTCTGCTTTCTCTTTGTGCTACCACTGCTTACCAGTTCTGTGCACCGAACTTATTGCACTCTTGGTGTTTTATGTAGTTACGTGTGAGAAGCTGCCTCTCTAGGCTGAGGGTTTGCTGCCCAAGAAGCAAATAATACTTGGTTATGGGACTACGACTGTGCTTCTGTGGCAACATTACTCCAAATTTTGTTCTGCAAAAAATAAGCTTTATCATGCATCCATCACTGATTCATAAAGATTGTCTCCAGCTGAGCATCTTCTGCACCATGCCCAAAGAGGCATCAGTTTCCTGCTCTGTTCCCCGAGCTGCCTTTGTGCAGGCAGGGCAGGCTGGTAGCCCTAGCTACTTATTGCCTGGTTCGCAGCATTTCTGTCCAGTGTGTTTTGCCAGGAGCTGCATCATCCCAGATAGCACAGCTAACTCAGCCTAAGATACAGTGGGGCATCTAGCTGTCGCCTGGTTGACCCCTGCACACCTTTGCTGATCGCCAGGTAGCATTTCTGGTGGAAGCAGTGTCATCTCCAAGCAAGCGGTAGCTGTGCTTTGGGGAACTGAAAAGCTTTGCCGTGGAAGTCAGTGAAAAGTAGCTCTTCTGTGTCCTCCAAACAGCCAACCTGCACCTCTGCAACACCTTTTCTGCAACACCCTGCCTTCATGTCAAGATGTGGGTTTTTTCCCCCTACACGCTGTAATGCATACACGGTACAGTCTAAGGGTGAAAAGCTGCTCTTCCTTTGCTGACAGATACAGATTACAGGAGCATCCCAAACCAATGTCCTGATCCTGTGCTGCCTTCCTCACGCTAAGCTTATGGCAGGCACTTGCACAAATGTCATCTGTGTGGCATCTAGTCCTCTTGACCTTCATAGAGAAGTAACCATCCTTGACCCAAATGCGCCTGTCCTTCAGAGGTGTTTTAGGGCATTAGTAGTTCCCTCCTGCCATTCTGATGCTTACTACTCCATGTCCTGCCAGCAAATGGCAAGCATTACCTTGTGTGAAAACATGACCTTGAATCCTAGAATAACTTGAGCTTATTTTGGTACCAAAAACTAGGGAATAGCTGCTGATCCATGACATACTGTGGAATAGCTAATCTCTTCTGCAGATGGTAGGGGCCAGAGAAATCAGTGCCAGCACTAAGCAACTGGGGAGTGTTGAACTGGCTGCAGCAGCTCTGTGGGATGCCTCTTGGCTTGTTACTGAAGAGTAGCAGAGGCAGAAGCTCTCTTCGGGGATGCTGGGTGCCTTTGATGAGAAGGCACTTCACCCTGGGGCTGATGCAGGCGTGTTGGCTGCTGGCCAGTTCTTCTGCCAGATGCTTGGGTCTTACTGCTTCTGGATAGCCACTTCCCTCTGCTGTAGCTGCCCTGCACATCTATCAGTGTTAGAAGAGCTTATAATAAGCCACAGCAAGGCAGAATTAGCCAGAACAATTCCAAAGAAAACAGACATAATCCAGTTTGTAATCATGACTTTCTCCCTTGTTGCAGCTCAGTGTACATGCAAGTCAACTCTTGGGCTCTTTTCACTTCAGTTGCACAGTTGTGTCTGCTCCCAGTGCCTGGATTTTGCACTGCTGTGTTTAGAAGTTGGAAACAAGGTCTTTGAAGGCCTCTGAGAAATACCTTTCATACATAATAGCAGCTTTCTTACCAGTACCTCAGTGGGTTTTAGAAATACAGGCTGGTGAGCAAACAGCCACATTTCTCTTGCCTTTCACAACCACTTCACTGATGATTCTCGGTCTGTCACCAGCAGAGTCCCTCTGCCTCAGGAGAGTCGTATTAATGCTATTTACCTTCTTGCAGCCACTGGTGCTGCTCTGGAAGGGGAAAAAAAGTTGTGCTTTGGCAATTACTCTGTTCCTCAACAAGGTGAGTCTTGCTGCAGCTGGGACACTCCAACAACCTGTAGAGGCTGTGCTGAGCAAGTGCACCGGGTCAATCTGGATTTGCCCTGAGTTCAGCTTTCTGACTGATTTCAGCAACCTTACACAATACGAGATTAGCCACCTAGTAGTGGAGTCTGCTGTCAACCGAGATGAATAGATGTCAGTTTGTGGCAGATGGGCCATGGGCATGTAAAACTACCGCCCCCTCTCTAATTAATCTCTTCCTCCATATTTGCTACAACCACATGTTTATCACTGGCTTCTGGTTCTCAGATTATCATTTTATTGCTATTGATGTGATGAAATAAAATGTTTTGTTCATGAAAACCTTGCTAGGAACACAGAACAACAGGTCCCTATGTCTGCCTACCACAGTATCCTGCCTCTGATACCCCTAACTCCTGAAGCTGTGAAGAAAAGAATGAAGAAAACATGTGGTGAACAGTTTGTCAGATTCTTTTTCTGCAACAGTGATCTTTGGCATCACTGACACCTTATAGCTGAGAGCTTCTCATATAAGTATACATTATATTTAAGTCATTGAATGTCCTCCCTTGCTGTTTACCAAGAGTAAAGAGCAGTTTCCAGCTTTCCTTTGTTGCCAAGTGGTCTGGAATGCTCTATTACAAACTCCTAATCTTATTAATGCTGTAGTATCTCTGGTTAAGCCCCAAATGATCTATTTTTACTCAAAGTATTTACTGTATGAAAACTCGGGCATCTTGTGGAGCTCTGACAATCTGCATGTTCTTTGTTTATAAAGACTTTGCTCACAGAGTCAACCTTCCAGCAGCATGAAGCTGGAGCGACTTGCTAGCATTTTCCCCTATGCTAACAGCAAATCTGAGAGCTGCCAAGTGTTGCATGTCCTTTGGCCAAGTCCAGGAGTACACAGTGACAGTGAAGGCATCAGCCTGTGCCATCAAAACCAAACCTCAGGGAGAGGGTGCTTAGAGATGGATCAATTTGTGCATACAGAAGTGAAATGTCTTAAAGGGTTTGGAGGGGGTTCTGGAACCAGCATGTGTTGTGCAGGGAAGCAGTACTGTTGGGAGAACATCATGCATTGAAGGGACTTCTTGTCTTCTTAACAAAAAGTAGTATGGGTCAATTTTTTCAAAATACACCCTGAGTTTCCTTGTAACAAGTGCTCCTAGGTTCTTTCTGGCAGATGTAGTTGAACTTTATTTAGCCAGTATGTGTGGTAACCTACTTTATAAAAGTAATACTCCTTTTCCTGTCATCCTTAGACTTGCAGAACTGTATGGAGTCATCTGATGATGACACAGAACCTGTCTATGACTTTTTTCTTTTTATTTCTTCTTTCTTCTGCAAATATCTATTGAGGTGTATCCATTAATTAAAATTCAGGAAAGGCGCTGGCTGTGGTTCTGTGGAGCATTCACATATAGCTGCTGCCAGCAAAAATTGCATTGGACTAGCAGGCTGTGGGACATAATGCTGGAGATCTGCGTGGCCAGGGAGGTGGGCAGATGCCCGAGTCATGAGCAGTGATCTGGTCTCCTTAGAGACCTTTTATACCTCCAGGCAGAGCTGAGGTAGCAAAAGTAGAGCTGTGCAGAGATGGTAACAAGCAGCGTAGCTGTCTGGGGGTGGTTTTGGTTGGAACAGGCAGTATTTCAGGGTGGCCAGATGGATGCTTTTTCTGGGTTCAGTAATTACGTAACTATGGGATGTGTCCTGGGACTGTGCAAGGGAGGTTTTTAATTATTCAGATCAGGTTTTCCCAGATTGTCTTAAGTGTGTGTGTGTGTGGGTGATCAAAAATTCTTGTTGTGATTATTTTTAAATTGCTCTGGAAACACATGGCACAGAAGGCGTGTGGTGTGCTTAAACAGGGGGAAAAACACCCTTATAGCTCAGTAAATACAGGAACAATCTAATCACTGTAAAATTCCTGTATTAAACGTGTCACTTCCCAGCTGCAGCTGGGGAACGGTGTTTCACATCCTCGGGATAACTAATAGCAGGACCTTTATCTTACAGATCATCAAAAGATGTGCTACTCTGCGCTGGTGCTAGCGATGATGTTCTCCATGGGGGAGCCCCTGCCGTATCATCACTATGGTAAGAGCAGTTTATGCTTATGGCTTGGTAGGACAGCAGAGCTGGTGGTGGGACATCTGAGGTGTGCCGGCAGACATAGGAAAGGGACCTTTCGTGGTGGCCAAGGTGGGGACAGACAGGGGAATGCCCAGCAAGAGTAGGGTCTGCTCTTTATCAGCAGAGCCTGGCTGCTGAGACAACAGGTTTCTAGAGAGAGCAGCACAAATCTGGGCTAGAGCAGTGGCAGACTGATACCACGCTGCAGAAAAGGTGGATTTGTCCATCCCTGTGACTAAGGAACATTTTGTTTTACCTCTGCCCTGCATGAAAGCATGCACCTCTTACTTGCCTCAGAGATGTTCTGTCTGCTGATGGGGCTGAGAGCTGAGATGGCTGCATGAATATCTACTAAAGCTGTCAGCTGCATAATGCAGCCTCTTCCTGTTCTCCCTCCTAACAGGATGGCGCAGCCCTGCGTATTTCGAGCTCATAGGGACAGTGGAGATGGTTAAGGGTATTGCAGTCAGTAAGGAAGTGCAAACATTGTGCCAGATCTGCCTGTTTGACTCTGTCCTCTCATTTCAACCTTCAGCCAGAAAGCCTTGCCTGCCTGCTTCTTCCTCAGGCCATGTTGTGTTCCCTGTATTTGAGAAACTCTGGGCTCAGTTTTCCTAGAAATGCAGTAGAGATTTTTAGAAGCATCTCCACAGCAGCTTCACCTTAACACCCCGGTAAACACATACAAGATTTAAGCTGGTGCAGGAGACACTGTGGAATAAGCCTCCACACCTCCTGCTTTTCTCTCCTCATGTCACCCTGGCAATTATTTCCTGCAGGTGATCTTATTTGCATGAGCTCCTGAGCTTTTCTAATAGCTAAATTGAAAAATGGGTTGTTACTAATGATATGGGTGATTACTTTTTTTTAATACATGGATTAAAACAGCGGTCAAGAATACAAATCTCTGCCAACCTGAAGCCTTCATTGTCAGCAGTGACGCTGCGGCAACAGCTAGAGCAGGATTTGGTGTTTTACTTACTCAAAAAAATTGCCAGTGGGGGACCAACTTTCAGCATTCCCCTGTGCTGTGGATAGTTCTCTGAGCCACTTGTCTCTTGCACAAAGACACTTCAGTGGTCTGTCTAATCCCCTTGCAGGGTTGTTAATTCCCTGAAGACTGACACTGGCACTCCACTAATGGTTTGTAAGCATAAAAGCATGGAGAAGTGGCTTGCATGGTCTCTTGTTGATTGGTTTATTTTCACTGTGCTGTAAACTCCCTCTTTCTCCTTGTGCAGAACATCTTAACTCTCAGTTTGTTCAGTTCCTGCTGGATGTGATCGAGGACGGGCTGCCCTCAGACACCACCGACCAACTGCCCGACTTATTTGTCAATGTCCTTCTGGCCTTCAATCTCCACATTCCAGGTCAGCTTAGTGCTGCTCTGCATTAGCAGGATTTCAGTAGTGAGGGCGTAAAGAATGGGGAGGGAGAATCTCACTGGGTCTTCATGGCACTGTGGTAACCTCTTCAGCTCCCATAGCCTCTGGCAAAATACTGTGTTTAAATACTTTGCAAAGGCCTAGAGGGAAAAACTGTCTGAGAGCCCTTGTCCAACCAATTGGCCCTCTAGGGCACAGAAGCTCTGTGAAGCCCAGCGAACTTCTCTCTGTACTTCCACACTGCTTGGATGAAAGCAGTTGCTGGGCTACAGTTGCAGAACATGAGTGAGGTTAACTCAGAGGCACTACTGATTTGGGAGAGAAAATGCTTCAGCAGACATTTCTCAGTGCCAGTCCAGAAAGTCCTTCTATAGAAAGCCTTCTATAGGTCTCAGCAAACCTTTTGCTTACCAATCTGCACCTCTTGAAGATTGTTCAATGCCCGTGTACTGGGTCCAGGCTCTTCAACACTGGCCTGAGCTGTGCTCTCTCCCAATTGCCCTTCTTCTCAGTCCTCCCTCCCCTGCTGAGCCCCATGAGTATGAACAGCACATCTAGTCCATAGAGAAGGGTGTTTGCCCTTCTGCTGGCTGCAAGTTCTGAAGCCTGTTGTTGGAAGATTGGAGACTAGTCCCAGGTCCTGTTAAGAGAGGCCACTTCTTAACCCAGACCCCCCTGTTGCTCCACTTGTCTTTACTTCCTCTTGTTCTGCTTCATGGCTTTATCCTTGGCTTTGTGGAGAGATGGGAGGATAAAGCAGCAAGGACATGTCCAGTAATTTACCTATTATTTTGAGTTGCACTTCCTTAAAATTTATGTGAAAGTTCCCAATTTCTTGGGAAAGGATTGCACAGGGACTTATTAACTCCTCTATGCTGCTTTCATTCATTACCCCTTCTCACATTTACCTATATACTTCCTGGCTGCAGTAATTAGGCCATACGCAGGAGGGGCAATGTTTTTCTGGGGGATTACTGCCTGCCTGGGGTGTAGCTGAGAGCAGTGACTTGTTCTCTGATGCTAAGAACATGTTAAATGATGTTCAGGTTGTTTATTAGTGGATTGAATTTTTTATTCATCTGTCCTGCAAGATTCAGCTATCATACAATTCAGTGATGCAGCATTAATTCAAAAACTCTCCTAAAAGCATATTATATTGATGTCCTTCAGTGTAAAGGATCCTAAAGTCCTTCACAGCCTGTGAAATACTATAGGATTGCCAACCCTGTGCCACAGAAATAGTCACACTGTGCTGTTTGGATGGTTTGGAGTGTGCATGCTCGTGCTCATGCGTAAGGTCTGCTGGGAAGAATGTATTTTAGTTACAACAAATCACCCCCAAAGCAGGCTAGGGGACACTTCCTAGAAGTCTTCAGCCTCTACCCTTGCACAGCCCAGTGCCAGGTGCTGGGAAGAACAGCTTTTTCCTGGGAATGCTCCTGGGATCTGGTCATCCCTTCTTAGGAGAGCTTGCAGGGCAATAAATTCCAGTGGGGCACTACTGATAAGAACTAAGAAGATACTAAAGCGTGGAGCCCTTGGTGTCAGAGGGTTGTGAGCACAGGTAACATCTGACAAGATAAAGCCTTTGCAAGTACTTCATAGTACTTGCCTGGCAGCACTGGAGCCCACATGTGGATCAGATGCACATAGAAAGCATAAAGTCCCAAGAGTTTCCTGCGTTGTTTCCAGATGTATTTCACCTTCCATCTCCCTGCCCACCCCCTCTGTGGGGCTGACACTTTTCATAGCTCTGATGGACTGTGGTTCCCAAAGCTCCCTGGAGTACTGATGTGAGCCCAACACTATTTTTTTTATTACCACGGCCTTCAGGAAACAAAGGGATGTGCTGAGCAGGTTTCTTCCTTAGTTCCAGAACACAGTGTGATCATGACTACAATAAGCAAGCACTTGAATGTCAAGACTTTCACAGAGAAGCTGCTACTGCTGCTGAACAGGGGAGGTAAGTGTTTGCAGTGCTGTTACATGCCTGGCAGGGGGTGCAGCCCAGTGCTTGTTACAGGGTGGGATGTGTTGGGGGTGCAGGCAGCTGAGGAGCTGTCAGCTCAGGCAGGACATGCTGCTTCCTGGTGAGCTTGTGAGGGTGACAGGCTGCATTGCTGAGCATGAAAAAAGAATAAAGTGATGCTGATGGCATCCAGGAAGAGAGGGAGAGGCCTCTGGGCTGCCATTTCCATGTACTGCTGGGTCAGATCAGCCCCAGGCATGGCCAGCTGCAGTGTGGGCAAGCTCTTGTCTGTGAAGAAAGCTGGTCCTGCACAGACTGGACTCGGTCAGCACTGGCACACAAACCTCAGCTGGTGCTGGCAGTCATCTGCACCAGGGGACAGATCCAGAGGGAGGTCGTGCTTTCTGAAATGCTGCTTAGAATAGAACTTCCTATTCCAGAATCGCTGGTGGAAGGTTAGCTTTGTGTCTGCTCCAGGCATAGAGTGAAATCCACTGTATGTGTAGAGCTTTTGCAAAGCAGATTGCTCAATAGATGGAGATCCACACAGGAGGAGCAATGCCAGGTATTTCTGCTTGTGCCACCTGCCACTATTGTGCTCTATAATACCTTCTGGAGCACATGGGCTTTGCTGCCTGAGATTCACTTTCTTGATTTTCTGGTAAATAACTCATCCTGTGATGCTTGCATCTCATCTTACTCTGGCTTTAATTCTCTTTGGGGTTGCAAATCACTGTCTCCACACTATATCAGCGTGAGGGCAGCCGGCATCTCAGTGCTCTTCTGTCTGGCCTCCTCCCAAAGCCTTTGTTTAGCCCTTTCCCAGCCAGATTCCCTGCAGGGATCACCTTACTGCAAGGGGCTGGGGGAAGAAAAAGGGAGGGGCACAACCTAATGAAGATGCTTCTCTTTTGTCTGCCTTCCTGACAATTGCTGGGGGAGTGGGCTACAGTGTCCCAGAGCCCCTCTGTGGGCATGTGCTTTGGAAGAGAACAGGATGTGGCAGCTCCTTTAAATTTGGAAATGCTTCTTTTCTTACTTCTAGGATGGTACTATCCTGGTCTCTGTGGTGAAAGCTCATTTCCAGTACAAACTCTGATGGGTTTTTCAGAGTGGGCATTGGACCAGACTTAATAAACCAGGGCGAAATTGAGTGGTAGCTGTTGAGCAAAAAAGGGAGGCACAGAGAGGTGATGTGCTAATGAACTGCCACTGGGATGGTAGGTGAAACATAAACAATAATTAATGCTAATGCTAATGAATTTGGTCTCTGCTCAGTACCCTGCAGAGCTGCCGTCCTGATTACGCAGCTTTGCGCCAGGCACTGGGATCTGCCAACACAAAAGCTGGCCACAGGCAGGGAGCAGCTAGCCGAGGCCAGGAGAGCCTCCTTGCCACAGCCTGCCTGTGGGTCTGATGAATAGGGGTGCACTGGAGATGGAGGAGGGGGGCAACAGGCAGTGTGTGGCTTACTGCAGTCTCTCTGCCTCCCCAGATGATCCAGTTTGTATCTTCAAGCATCAGCCTCAGCCACCACACTCAGTGCTGAAGTTTCTGCAGGACATCTTTGCCAGTAAGGATACAGCCAGCATCTTCTACCACACAGACATGATGGTCCTGATAGACATCCTGGTGCGGCAGATTGCTGATCTTTCTCCAGGAGACAAGGTAACTACAGTAACCCATAGGCACTGGGGAAGGGATGACAGTCCCAAAGCAACAAGTGTTTATCCTGACCCTATGCGGGGCCTGCTAGAGCAGGCAAAAGTAGAGTTCTGGGGTGGGCATGACATTTCTGAGTGCTCACATCAACCTTGAGGGCCGAGGAGGAAGGAGTGATTTATCCTGCCCAGCAGACAGCAGTAGAAAGGTGTGTTTGAAGAAAGATCTACCAGGCTTCTGGTGCTCTGTGCCCTTCCATTCAGGGACCTCTGGGAATGGAGACCCTCTGTGAGTAGTAGGAGGGATTTCTCGCAAGAGACAGGGGATGGGGCACATGTTTGAATGGGGGAAGACCAGCACTGGGCTGCTGTGGGAAAAGCAGTTTCCCATAGCTACTAATGAGCCTTAAGGAAAAGCAGGTGCCTCTGGAGTCACTCCCTGGCTGGTGGTGCAGCAGCAGCTGTCCTGTGCTCATGCTGTAATGGAGGCTGGCATGCTTGTTTATCTCACTTTAAAACCTTTCATTGTGCTCTGTGTTGTGTCTCCCCTCCCACTTGGCAGCTGAGGATGGAGTATCTCTCTCTGATGCACGCCATCATCCGCTCCACGCCCTATCTGCAGCACCAGCACCGCCTCTCCGACCTGCAGGGCATCTTGCAGCGCATCCTGGGGGAGGAGGAGGAGGGCCAGCAGTGCCAGATGGACAAACTGATCATCCTGGAGATCTATAAGGAGTTCCCAGAAATCTCTCCCAGTACCAGCTAACCACCCCACAGCTTGGACTGGAGTTCGAACCACTTGGATCGATGATGTCTCTTTTTGACACTTTCTTCCCATTCCCTTCCAGTACAGCTCATACCTTATATCCCTCTGTGCGAGGCCTAAGGTTGGGACAGTGTCACTGGCCCTTTAGAAAGGCCAGGGGCAGCAAGGGCATGGGGTGACCCCAGGGCCTGGTGCTCAGGGGCAGTCAGAGCCGGGTGGGCACTGGCATGCAGTTTGCCTGCAAGACTCAGGCAGGAGGTGTTTAGCAGCTGGGGTGGGGGGTGTTTAGCTGCACTAGTGTCCCGAGGTCCTGAAGAGAAAGGCCTCTGCCTTAGAGTGTCACCTCTTTTCCATGTGCATCTCTCTCCCTGCAGTGACCAAGTGGAGTCCGCTGGTGCTTGGAAGAAGCTTTCGTAACATCTGTTTTGTTTTCTGCTGCTAGTGCCAATGTGCTGCAGCCCTGTCAAGGGGAGGTGGCTGCTTGCTGTCTAATGCCTCATCTCATGAGCCTTTCACTCCCTCCTGGCCTTCAGCTTTGCCTCTGGGTAGCAGCCCACCTAGGGTCATAGAGGTCTTACCCCAGCAGCTGCTTTTTTCAATCTGCTTTCTATAGTGATGTTTAAATCAGAATTTCTTGCACACGGTGGCTGCCTAGAAGTAACCACCATGTGTGTGAGGCTGCCCTTAGGAAGCCTTTGGCCCAGACATAGCACAGAGATGTGTTCTGCTAAGTGAAAGCTGCCGCTTGCCACCTCTCTCGCAGCATTGCCCCAGGGCCCTGAGCAGAGGGGCTGTGTGTGGGCAGGTGTGATCTGTTTGTGAAGCGTGTGGATTTCTTGCCTTCAGCTTCATGGTAGCTCTGCCTCGCTGCCCTCCCTCTCCACATGGCAGTGCTCAGAGGCAGCGTGAGCCTGGTGTCCAGTAGCTGTTTGTGACTATGCACGAGTGTGGGGAACCCTTATTTATATTTCCTCTAGGTTTCTAGCAAATGGATTAACCTATTTCCCAGTTACTGATAGTCACACGCACTAATGTGGTTCTCTTAGATATTCGTGTGTGCAGTCTGGTCACTCCCTGTCCCCAGCTCTTCCTTTGCAGTATCCAGTGCAGGAGCTATTGGAAAGTGGAACTGGGAATACTGGGCACTGTACTTTTTTTAGCTTGAGGCAAGGGCACGAGCTCTGCTCTGCAAGCCTGGACTCTGGGCACTGTGGGGCAGTGATGCTCAGGAACTGAGGGAGTTGGCCTGGCAGCCAAGGGGGGGTGAGGACCTCCTGAAGTCAGCCTGGGAATGCCCAAGCTTAATAACCGCCCTCGTAGAGAAACCTATTTTTCCCCTGTAAAAATGTATGAATGTCAAAAGGGATCCTGTATTTTCTTAAACACTAAGTGTAACGTGCAGAGGAATAAAAATGTCTCAAACTGGACTTCTGTGAATATAGCCCTGCCTGCCCTGTCAAGGGGTAACTGAAGCGTTGGGGCCCACGTGGGTGCCTGCTGCCAGCTGAGTCAAAGCAGTGGATGCTGATCTTCCAAGGGGAGCAATGCAGCACTTTTCCCATGATCCGCTGCTTGCATTGTGTTTTCCTACCATGTCACTGGCAGAGGAGGAGCAGTGGAGGGCAGCAGCCCTTGCCTAGGGGTGCAGCAGTCACCCACCACTGGCCTGCCCAGCATTATTGCTCCAGAGAAAGGTTTTGGCAGAGCTGAACTCAGCAGTTTGCTTCCTGTGCAGCCACAGCTGGCTCCTAGCAGAGCTGCCAAGGCCGTGAGCCTGCGTGGAGAGAGTTTAATGGTCTGTGTCGAGTGCTAATGAATTGTGCTTTGGTGGTAAATGTCTGCTCCCAAACCTCAGGCCCGTGAGGGTTGCCTTGGATGGCAGAGGGTGTGTGTTATGGGAGGGCACCCAGTGTTTAGTGAAGCACCGAGTCAGCAGCAGGGACTGGTTTCTGCTCCTGGCTACACGCTAGGGGAGCCAGCAGGGTAGTGGGCTACAGCCCTGGCCAGGAGTAGGGGTGTAAATGACAGGTGTGGGTTGTGCCCCTCCAAACATGGGGGCTGCATCAAGCACAGCTACCTCCAGAAATGAGACCAGGGCTGTGTCCCAGCTCCTGCCTCTTTGACCAGTGTCTCCCAAGTGCAAAGGCTGGTGGCCTTGCACTGTGTTAAGCTGCACCCCTTGGGGAGAAATGCGAGGGCTGCCAGTGCTCAGGGGTACCTCCCCACCACCGTTGCTATCCTGTGTCCCCTTGCTCTGTGCAGCTTATGGTTGCACATTCCCCTGAGCTCACCTCAGCTTGCCTCTGGGAGCTGCCTGGGCTTGTCAGCTCTTACCCTGCTGCAGCAGTGGGCAGTTTTCTGGCACTTGCCTTCAGTTACACAGCCCAGTCTTTGCCCAGAGGCCAGCAGAAGCTCAGAAGCTGGCAGGACCCTTGGCTTTGCTAGCCAGGAGCACAGCCGGGGCAAAGCTTTTCTTGACAGCTCCCTGCCTGCCATGAGGGGCTGGCAGAGCCCTGGCTGGGCTGAGCCTGAACCCCCAGAGCCAGTGGCTCCCTTCAGCGTCCCTGAGCCATTGCTACCCCTGGGGTCGCTCACCTCATGTCCCAGCTACACAGCAGGTGTCACCCCTTCTGCACCACCACTGAGCTGTCACCCCCTGCTGTAGAGGGGTCATGGGGGAGACCTCAGCCTGCTGCCCAGGAGAACCTTTCACATGTGACAAGGAATCAAACTACAGCCTGTAAACTCATCATCCCCAATCCTGTTCTGCAGCTCCTGCTCAGCGTGTGAGTGACAGGCGCAGACACCGTGCGTTTCCATTAACTGTAATAGGCATCTATTAGAGCAGCATCGCCGTGTACCGGTGTGGTTTCATTGCATCGCAGCAGTCAGGGGTGTTGGGGGGCTGGTGCGGGTGGAGACATGTACCGCCTGTGACCTGCACCTCTGCTTTATTGTCTGGAATGATTCAATTATAACTAGCCTGTGGCAGTAATACCCTGATGATTTTCTCCTCCTCCCCTGACCTGTTAGCTAGGTAATTAGAACAAACAAACTTGAAAGCTTTCATATTTTTTTAAGATTATCACCTCTCTCCTGACTGGGTTTCTTGAGGGCAAATCCCCAGTTTGAGGATATATGACCCAACCAGCAGCGTGGGCTTGTGAAAACCAGCACGTTCCTGTTGCACATGAGTGCTGCACTGCCCCTTGTTAGATGAAGATTCTTTGGGTGAGCCCTGTGCAGGGCTGGGGCTGTTCTGGTATTAGCCTAAAGGTGTCAGGAGGCCTCAGGTTATGGGTGTGGGGGCCTGGAGGGGAATGTAAATCCCCCCAACACCCTACGCACACAGCTGGCATGGCAGTTAATGGTAGCAGATTACCCGTGTTCAGGAATCCTACAGAGTTTATAAATTAATGTGCCAGCTTCTCTGGAGGCTCAGAAATCCACGCTTGCCAGCCCTCAGCCTCGTGTAAACACCATGGGAACTGCCCATGTAAGAAGAGATAGGACAAGAGGAAATGGCCTCAAGTTGTGCCAGGGGAGGTTTAGATTAGATATTAGGAAAACTTTCTTCACAGAAAGGGTTGTCAAGCCCTGAAACAGGCTGCCCAAGGAAGTGGTGGAGTCACCATCCCTGGAGGTATTTAAAAGACTTGTGATGCTGAGGGAAATAGTGTTGACTAGGCAGTGCTGGGTTAACAATGGGACTTGATGAACTTGAAGGTCTCTTCGAACCAGAACAATTGTATGATTCTGTCTAGTATGTGCTGAGCCACACCAGCCACTGCTTTAGGGCCGGCTTGGTATTTCCCATGGTGGTCCTGGAACATGTGCTCAGCCTAGGCACTGGGGCAAGGATGAGCCCTGACAGCTCTGCCCATCCTGCCACTTCCCGGGTGGTACCTAGGACTTGACTTCTACATGGGTGATGGTGGTGGAAGGGAGGCACCAGCCCCACACAGAGAGCCACCAGCTGAGAGAATGGTGCACGGTGGTTTGGGGACCTGCTCGGTGTGTTGCAAACTCTGCTTTGTGTTCACTTAGTTTCCACCCTGGGAATGGTGGAAATGGAATGCTCAAGTGAGCAGCATGAGCTCTTCCCACCCCCTCGTTTACACTAATGATAATTGATAGGGGACCATCTGTCACCATCAGTGGAACCAAAGCCAAGTGAGCACCAGTGGTGGTCATGGTTGGCAGGGGAGTGCAGGAACACAGGGTATCGGGCAGAGCCAAGGTGCTGGTGACACCAGTGTTCAGCACTGTGGCAGCAGCGGGTGGGATGCCACAGCCCCTTCTGCAGCTGGTGCAGGAGCCACCACCACAGCAGTGGTGGTTGGACCCCCTCGAGGTCCCCGGACCTGCTGTGCGCAGAGGTCCTGGCTGCTCCTTGCTGTGCAGATGTCCTGTGCTGTCCAAAGCAGCCTGAAGCTCCAAAGCAGCCACTCGGGTTTCTACCCCAGGACCATGGGACCTTGTGCAGCCTTGTTAGATTTCCCATAGGGTGGGAGCATGTTTGGCTCCCAAGGAGTGTCAGAGGGTGCACATGGCTCCTGGGATGCTGGGATCATCATCTCCAGTGTAAATCCACCCTGCTGTTAACTCATGCATCTTCTTGGGGGCTACAGAAGGGCTGCACAAGGGATGCCGGTGGTGTTGGCATGGTCCTCAGCCTACCCACCCTGAACTGCAGCACAGCAGCAGAGGGTGGCTTTTGCAGCCCCCTTGGAGCTGGGATGTGTGTGGAGGCACTGTGTGTCCTGTCAACTCACTGCCTTTCCCTACCCCATCCTAAACTCTCCCTCTCTCCCTAATTTACTCTCTTTAGCTCCCTGATACGGCTCTTTCTTCCCTAGCTTGTGTCCCAGTTGCCATGCCTTAAGCTCCCCTCTTCTTCAGGGGGACACATCTGAGGCTGTTTCCCCTGCCATGTCATGCTGGACGCTAATGAGGACGTAAATCTGTGTTATTCCTAAGCCTATTACAAGCTTTAGTGGCTTAGGCTGTGATATTGGCTGACTGAGATCAAACCAACAGCTAAGTTGCAAAGCTGATGCGCTAATGAACTATCCCGATGCAAGGGCTCCAAACTCAGTTTTCCTTGGAATAATGGTGTTTTTTTCAGGAATGTTGGAAGAAAAACCTGCAACATTTTCCCCAGTGTTGATGCGTCATCTGGTGGGTGGTGGTAGCTGAGGTCCACACAGGAGTGGGCCAGGTAAAGCCCTGCCACACGCTCTGGTTGCCTGTGGGTGGCTGTGAATGTCCGGGCACTGGGCACTGCCCAGGAGAGCTACTGCTCTGGGACAGAGGACAAAGGGAAGCCATTTCTCGCGCACACAGTAAAAAAATCCATCCCTGAAGAGGCCAAACTTGCTGCTGCTTGCAGATGGATGTGGGCAAGTGGAAGGAGCTGTTAGGGCTGCAAAGCATTGGCTGTGCCTTCTGCCAAAACACCAGCATTTTCCTGCCGGAGCCCTTCTGTGGCTAATACCACGGTCTCTTCTCAGACCAACCCGGGGAGCAGTCTGGCCAAGGGATGCCAGCAGTAGCACAAGGACCATGCTTGTCACCTGGTGCACTGCAGGTGGTGGTGGGCATAAGCAAAGGTGTGTGCCAAGGGTCAGCATCCGTGGGTCCCAGAACCCCTGCCTAACAACCTCTGATTGTGGCTGGGAGGCTCAGAGGCCTCCTCCCTGAGATGTGCACAGGTATCCCTGTGGCACTAGACAGGACAGGATGAAAAGCTGGACATGAGCTGGCAATGTGTCCCCACAGCCCAGAACCCAGCTGCATCCTGGGCTGCACCCAGAGCAGTGTGGGCAGCAGGTCAAGGGAGGGGACTCTGCCCCTCTACTCCACTCTGGTGAGTCTCTGTTGCAGTGCTGGGTCCAGTTGTGGGGCCCTCAGCAGAAGGATATGGAGCTATTGGAGCAGGGCCAGAGGAGGGTCATGAAAATGATCTGAAGACTATAACTGCTGTGAGGACAGGCTGAGAGCTCGGGTTGTTCAGCCCGGAGAAGGCTCTGGGAAGGTCTTACTGTGGCCTCTCAGTACTTAAAGGGGATCTATCAGAAAGATGGGGACAACCTTTTATCAGGGCAGGTTGTGACAGGACACTGAGGGTGTTGAAAGACTGGCCCGGGTTGCCCAGAGAGGTGGTCAATGCCCCATCCCTGGAAACATGGCTCTAAGCAACCTGCTCTAGTTGCTAAGTGCAGGGGGGTGGGCTCAGTGGCCTTTAAAGGTCCCTTCCGACCCAAGCCATTCAGTGATTCTGTGACCACGGGCTGGCTGGCGTGCAGCCCCTCACCACAGCCCAGCAGCCGAGCACCAGCCACCACCATGGCGTGTAGGGTGAGGGGAGCCCAGGCTGCACGACCAGCAGCCATCACTGGAGCTGGCACCGCCGGGCTCTGTGCGCTGGGAGGGGCTGCCACGGACGGAGGCGAGCCGTGCTGCCTGGCAGCTCGCCTGCTTTCCCCGGGGTTGGCCTGCGTTGCCTGGCTGTGCCCGCGTCTCCCGTGAGGGCAGCCGCCCTGCACAATGGACGGCGGGTCTCCCTGCCGGGTGGCACACCTCGCACCGGTGCAGGTATGCCGCGCACGGCGGCGGCCACCCCGCACAGTGACACGCCTCTCACAAGGGGACCCATCCGTCGCGCAGTCCCTGTTACCCCTCGCACCGGGATCCCGGGGCGGAAGTACCGCTGGCGCCGAGGGAACGGCCGGCGACAGCCCGCCCTCCCTCCTTCAAGATGGCGGCGGCGGGGCGGGGGCGGGCCCCGGGGGGGAGGTGAACGGGGAGCGGAGCCGGGTCCGGGAGGGAGGTGAACGGGGAGCGGAGCCGGGTCCGGGAGAGAGGTGAACGGGGAGCGGAGCCGGGCCCCGGGAGGGAGGTGAACGGGGAGCGGAGCCGGGTCCGGGAGGGAGGTGAACGGGGAGCGGAGTCGGGTCCGGGAGGTGAAC
>JAAGNO010021985.1:0-11388 GCA_033439905.1 Ceryle rudis
TGGTTTTTGCCGTGGGGGAAATTTTTTTTTCTTCTTTTCCTTTCCTTTTTTTTTTTTTTTTTTTTTTGGTGTGTAATAAAAATACTGAGCAAGGGACTCTGCGGGCATGGGACTGCCTGCAACATTGTCTCAGCCAGGACCCCCCAGGGGAGCACCCAGAGCTGGGGACCCAGGAGACCCTCCCGTATCCCTCATGGCCTCTTGGCACTCCCATTCTGCTTGACCGTCCTAGAGGATTCATGAACTGTTCCTGACCTCCTCCCGGCACTTCTGAACCTCCTGGCAAAGGAGCCTGACCCTTCTGCCCCATGCACACTCCTCAAAGCAGCCTGAGTTCAGGCCCAGACTCACGGACAGGAGGGAGGAAAACATTTTGTGGAATTTATACATATTTATAGTGGACTTTGCTCAACCTGGAGCACCCCATTGCTTCCTGGGTCTTCAGGGACTTGTGCCGGGGGATGCTTCAGATAGATTTTTACCTGCCTCCTCATACGACGGTGCCTTAAACCATTTCGGGGAGTGGGAGGCCATTTGGATTGCACAGGAAAGTCCATCCTGCAGAGGAGAGGGAGGAGAGGACAGTGGCTTTCCAGGACCATCTGCAGTTGGGGCTTTCTTCTCCCTGTGATCAGGAGACCCCTGGGTGCCCAGGGATGGATGTCCCCACCCACCCTGCTGCTCTGTCCTCCAGCTAGCAAACGCCAGTGGCCTTCTTAGCCTTTTCTCTAATTTATTCTCCTCCCTATCCTGCCTTGCCTGAGGTGCAGTGGGAGAAGAGATGGGTCTGACCCAGCACAATCCCAGCCCCAGCCCACAAGGCAGCTACATCCAACCCCACAACCTATCCTGCTTTGCCCTCTCTGGCCCTGCGGGCACCGGCTGAGCACTCTCACACCTCGAGCATCCCACCCAGCCCGGGGCATCTCGGCGGGGCTCGGGGGAGGGCAGGCCAGGATGGAGGGGCTGCCCACGGCAGGTACCGGACTGGGGCAGCGTTGCTGCTTGGCAGGTGGCTTGTTTACTGTGTAAGCAAGATGGGCGGGAAGTGTCTCGTACAAGGGAGACTCGTGCGGGAATAAATTTTAGCTTGAACAGAGCGCTGTGTACGTGTGCTTGTCTGGGCAGGCAGACAAGGGTTGTAGCTCTAGCGGTGGGGGGGAAACCCCCCCAGGTGCTGGAGCAGCCTGCTGCTGTGTGGCTCCAGAGCCCCAGGAGCACCGTGCCTCGGGGCTTGCCTGGAGCAAGGGAGATCTGGAAGCCACGCCTTTCTTCCTACTGTGGAGCTCCCCCGTGCCTGTGCTCGTCCCCCAAAGCCCCTGAACAATGGCCCCTTTCTCCCCTGCTTAGGGATGGAGACGGGCACTGAGGCATTAAGGGGCAGCGGGAATGCTGGTGGCGAGGCTCAGGCGCCCAGTGCTGGGGAGGTGTGAGGGAAGGAGGGATGTGTTCAGCCTGGGGTCCCCCAAACAGCCCCTTCAGTGCCGCCCTGTGCTGATGGGGAGCCCAGAGTCAGCAGGCAAAACAGTGGTGCCTCCGTGCACCCAAAGGCAGGGTCCTAGTCGGGACTGGCTCCCAGCAGGGGGGGTGCAAGAACACCTTCCCCTTTAAGACGCTGGTTCTCTGTGCCAGAGCCTGACCTCGGCATCCTCAGCTGAGCTGGATTAACTGGGCGAGGGGGAAGGGGCCTGCAGAGGGGACTGGGGCTGTTGGCCTCCTGGGGCTCCCAGCACCAGCAGCACAGCAGGAATGGCCCTCGGGACTCCACGGGGTCTGGAGCTGCGGTGGCACGTGTAGGCACCGCTGGCACTGCCACCGCCTCTGCCCCAGGGTGTGGAGTAGGAGTCCCCATACTGCCCCCGGGGCCAATGGGGGCAGCCAGGGAGGAGCGGGTGGTGGGGCAGGCGGCTGTGCCAGGGGGAAGAGCACGCTGGGGAGACTTTTAGCCAGGCTGCCCTTGGAATTGCCCACCGCCATGAAAGACTTCACCGAAATCACGCTTTGCCCTGAGGCTCTGGACCACAGCAAGGTAGGGCTGGGGGTGGGATGCTGCCAAGGGGTCCCCACCTAGCCACCCGTGGGTCCCTGCAGCGTGCTCCCTGTGGTGCCACCTGCACTCGCTCTCCTACAGACTGAGTTCTGCAACCCTGTCTTTGAGGGCGAGGAGCCCCAGGCAGCACCAAGTGCAGAGCACTCGCCAGAGGAGGATGGGACCAGCCCCATGTCGTCCAGGGATGGCCTCGGTACCCGCCTGGGGGTTTGTATACATGCCCCTGTTCATGGGGTGGCCAGGAGCAGCCACGGGTCTGGGAGTGGGTTGGTGGGGCAAGCTGCCCACAGAGCTTTGGGGCCGCTTAGGGAACCCATTAGCACCCTGGGGACAAGAGGTCGGAACATGCCCAGCTGGGGCTCAGCCAGCCGTGCAGGGGGGGCAGGGTGGGGAATGGTTAACAGCATCCTGGCTCTGCCCGCTTTCCTCACCCTTCTGCAGGCCAGCAGCTCTGGGGCCAGGCAGGCTGGCAGTACCGTGCTGACTGCAAGTTCACCTGGCTCTGCGTGGCACTGATGAGCGCCATCCTCCTCTTCCTCATCGCCCTCCTCCTGGGCATCGTTATCCACCGTGAGTTCTCGTGCAGGGAGAGATGGGAGATAGACTGTGACTGGCAGGGGACACAGAACCAGCTCAGAGGGGGAGAGGGGCACAGCGAAGGCATCCATCCTACACAGGACCCCTCACCTCTGCCCAAGGTGGGGAGAGAGTGCCCCAGGAGCAAGGGGGATCTTCAACTCCTTAGGATGTGGCAAGGTCACTGGGTCCTAGGAGACCTGTGTGGGATCTCTTGGCACCAGCATACATAGGGTAGGGTGGGAGCACAGGACACTGGGCTGGGTTGGCTTCCTAAGCCCCATCCCCACCACTGCAACCATTTCTCCCTGCTGGGGCTGAGCTGTTCCTGCTCTTCCCTGAGCACAGAGCTGACGTCCCCGCAGACACCCAGTGCCCCAGCTGCAGCCCTGCCTGCCCGTGGCACCACCACCACCACTGCAGCACCCACCCGAAGGGAGCCCCTGGCCCCCAAAACAGCTGCCACCCCAACTCAGAGCTGGCTGCCCACAGCTAGCACGGCAGCACCGGGTAAGTCCTGTGTGGGGTGGTGTGCTGGGACAGCCATGCCTTGCAGCGCTGGCTCATGCCCACACTCTTCCTCCCTGCAGCCTGTGGCGGGACTCTGCAGGGCCCTGAGGGCTCCTTCAGTTCTCCCAACTACCCCGGCCCCTACCCACCCCACGCACTCTGCATCTGGCACATCGAGGTGGGCCCTGGCCTCGCCATCCAGCTGAAGATGGAGACGTTCAGTGTGGAGGGCACTGCCTCCTGTCTCTTTGACCGTGTGGAGCTCTACGAAGAGCAGGGGGCTGGCAGCACAGATCCTGTCCCCGCTCGGGGGGGCCCGACCAGGTAGGGTTGTGACGGTCGTGACCAGGGAGCGTGACAGTGCAGTGGGGAGGGGACAGCATCTCCGGGGGCAAGCAGTGTCTCCCCTTGTTGTACCCTCAGATTTTGTGGCAACGTGGCCCCTCCGACCTTCAACACAAACTCCAACCACCTGCGCGTCACCTTTGTCTCCGACAGCAGTGTGGGTGCCCCAGGCTTCAGCGCCCACTACCGTGCCGTGGCTCCCAGTGAGAGTGAGTACCCCTGCCCCTGGGCACTGCCAGGATTCCTCACTCTGGGTAGCACTGAGGGGGTCTCCCATAATGCCGGGGGCACTGGGGCAGGGGAGGGTGCCCAGTGGGATGCCACTGCCAGTCTGGCCATCTCTGCCTGCACTACAGAGACCTGTGCCTGGGACGAGCACTTGTGTGACCAGGGGCTCTGCCTCCACCTGGGCTTCATCTGCGATGGCTTCCACGACTGCGGGGACAAGAGCGATGAGGCCAACTGCAGCGTGAAGCACAAAGGTGGGCCAGCCCCCACCTGCAGCCCAGGCAGGGTTGGAGGACTGGGGAGCTGGGGTGAAGGGAGAGGGGCAGGGGTTAAAGCTGCATGTGTGTGTCCCTTCAGAGTGTGGGGGGCCACTGACTGCCTTGGAGGGGCACTTCTTCACCCCGAACCACCCCCAGCCATACCCGCACCAGCAGGTGAGAGAAGGGATGCCGGTGGGATGGAGGCAGGAGGAGGGTGAGGGAGAGGGTGGCCAGGGAGGAAGGCAATCTCCCACCAGGGAATGCTGAGGGTGCCCCTGCTTCACGGGTGTTGCTGGCTGACCCCTGCCCTGCAGCTGTGCCTCTGGCAGATCTCAGTGCCCGTGGGTCACGTCATCGACCTGCACTTCCACAACTTCAGCCTGGAGTCTCATGAGGACTGTAGCTTCGACTTCGTGGAGGTGCATGACAGCACTGGCACAGGGGCCGCCAGCCTCATGGGCAGGTATAGGCACACCCTATCTCTGGCCCTGCTGCACCAACCTGGGTACACTGGGCTCCCATGGCTCAGCTGGGGAAACTGAGGCACAGGGCAGCCTGGGGAGGAGAAGCTACTGGAGGACAGAGTTTGGGAAGGGGCTGGTTAGCTCTGTTGCCCACCCTGACTCCATCCCTTGCTCTACCACCGTGGCAGGTTCTGTGGCCACCAGCTGCCACCCACCCTGACCTCCTCACGCCATGTCATGACTGTCCTTTTCGTGGCAGACGAAGGAGTAGCAGATAATGGGTTCTTCGCCACCTACCAAGCCCGCAATGCCACAGAGAGTAGGTAGCCAAGCAGGGGCACAGGCTGCTCAGAGAGGCTGTTTAGTCCCTGTCCTTGGGGGTCTTCAAGGCCAGACTGGATAAAGCCCTTGAGAAAACTGCTGTTACCCCTTAGCTGATCCTGCTTGGAGCAGGAGGTTGGGCTACAGACCCCTCTGGTCCCTTCTCGCCTGAATTACCCTATAATCGTATTGATCCTAGCCAGAGGGAGGTGGCCTGGAAGGGCTTACCTGCACACAGGCATCATCCATCACCTGAGGCCTGGGCATTTGGGATCCCCCTAAGCTGGGCCAGCGATGGTCACCTACCACCTATGGTTGCCAGATGGCTGTGCTCTGCAACTACTCACCTGGACCGCTTATCCAGGGACCAGGCAGAGCAGAGACAGGGATGGTCAGCACGGGAACAGGCCGACTCCTAGCCGTGGCCAGCCTGCTCTTTGCCCATGCCCATGCCCAAGCCCATGCCCTGCTGTCCTGGCACCTCTCATCTTACAGAGACCTGCAGCCCCGCAGACTTCTCCTGTGGAAATGGTGAGTGCCGGGCACTGGAGTCTGTGTGTGACGGCTGGCACGACTGCCCCGATGGTACCGATGAGCTGAACTGTACTGGGGTCTCCTACCCAGCCTTTGGTGAGTGCCACTTCTGAGTGCTCCTTGGTGCCACTGCTGGGTGTCTCCTGGCCAGGGAGACACTGGCCCATGGCTAACATCTGCCCGAGCCACACCTGGTGGGCCTTACTGCTGCTTTAAGAAGTGAAGCACCTCACCCTGTGGCAGGGTCTGTCTGTGAGCCCGTGGAAGTGGAGATGTGCCTGGGACTGGGCTACAATGACACCTCCTTCCCCAACATCTGGCTGGCCATCCCGGACCAGGAGGGAGCTGCTGAGGTGCTGCAGGACTACCAGGTGAGCTGCTTGGGGGCTGCAGGCAGCTCTGCCTGCACCACACTACACTGTGCCGTGCTCACTGCCACTCTCCTGCAGACGCTGATGGAGCTCGCCTGCTACCAGCACCTCCGCCTCCTCATCTGCAGCCTATTCGTGCCCAAATGCACCCCAGACGGGGGGGTCCTGCAGCCCTGCCGAGCCGTGTGCCTGGCTGCCGAGCTGCGGTGCCAGCAGTCCCTCGGCCTCCTCGGCATCCTCTGGCCCATCAACTGCAACATCCTGCCTGACTCAAATGACCCCATAGAGTGCTTCCAGCCCTAACCCGGCAAGAGAAGGGGAGCAGGGGTGGAAATAGCCTGCCCAGAGCCACTCCCCAGATGTCTCTCCTGTTGCAAATACCCAGCTGCTGGCGTGGCCATCAGCAGCACCCCATTGCCTGGTTCCTCACCTGCCCCAAGGTCAGCCCCTTGGCTCAGCACTCAACTCAGTGCCTGGCTGCCATGGGCTTGCCCACAGAATCAGGTTTCTCGAGAGCAAATGCCCCTTCCCAGCCATGCTACAGGAAAAAGCTTGTGCTGGAGGGGCTGTGCCCACAGGCTGGAGCTGTGCTGGGGACACCATGTGAAGTTCCCCTGCCAAGCAGCGGGATGGTGACAAGAGGGTTGAGCACTGCCTCCCCATCTTCAGCCAGCCCCTGGCGTGTTGGCCAGAGCTGTGCATGGTTGCCAGCCCACTTCTCTCTCTCAGATTCACCAGGCTTTGCGCATCACCCTTCCTGCAGCCCTCAGGCAGCTGCTGGCCTAGCAGGGTAAGGGTTAATGCTTCCCAAATGCAACAAGGCTGGGCTGAGGTGAGCCAGGCTGCAGGCAGAGGAAGAGCCCAGGACTGCCCACATCCAGCAGCGCAGAAGTCCAGCAGAATAAACATCATGAGCAGCTGACAAATCCAAAGGAGCAGGTGTCTCATTTGGGGAAGGTCAGGGTGCTGCCAGATTCTAGGGGAGACTGAGGCATGGCTGGGAAGACAGGGCAGGGCAGGGAAGACAGTGATGGGGTGGGTGGCCTGAGCATGAACTGTGTGCGTGGGGGAGACTTTCTGCCTGCAGGGGGGACTGGCAGTGCCCTCGATGGGCTGGGGGACTTGCAGGGCCCCAGGGACATGGTGCGTCTCAGAGGGGGTCAGGCAGGCAGCCACGTGATGCAGGGAGGGGACCCTGCCCTAGCAAGGGCTCTAGCCCTGCTGGCTGAGCTGACCATGCTGGCTTCAGGCCACCCTGATGGCCACAGGCCTGGCAACACCCTGCAGCCACAAACCAGCTCCCAGCTGGCCAAAAACAACAGCCCCTTCACACCTTGGGAGAGAAGAGCCAGCTGGCTCCCTGACAGAACACGGCCTGTCCCTGGACATCCATGGCAGGAAGGCTCAGCCAGCAATGTCACCCACACTGCTGCGGGCACCGGCACAGGGAGGAGAAAGCCAGCAGTGCCGGCATGCTTCCTGCTGCCCTCACCCGCCCTGAGCGCGTGGGAAAGTCCTCTGCCTGGCTGGGGTTACTGGGAGCAAGACCCACCGTGGTCAGCACTACTCTGCCCTCGCAGCCAGCATGGCACCACTGTTCCCACACAGCCCCTGCTCAGGAGCCTCAAGCCCAGCCAGCTCCTCTGCTCCCTGCCTGTCCCAGCTGCTGCAAGCTGGCTGCAGGGCACAGGGACTCCCCCGGTCACAGGACCGCCCCGCTGCTCGCCGTCTGACTGTGTCCCTTGGACGCACTCGGTGCTGGAATGAGTTTAAGGCAAGCTGGGAGTGCCTTCGAAAGCTTTGCCTCGTGCTCCTTGTCCCCTAGGGCTAGCCCTGCTTCCTGGCATGGCCACAGTGCTGCTCTGCCTGGGCTTCCACCTGCCTGTTGCTGCCTGGCATGTCCCTGCCCACCCAGCCCCACGTGCTGCCCCCCAGCTCCTATGCTGGCACCCTCTGGCACCCCACAGGTGCTCCTGGGGCTGGCACCGCCATCCAGTGTTCACCCTGCCATCCCCCTTGCCTCAGCCCTGCTTCCAGGAGCAACCAGCTCCTGCTGGCCAGCTAGGGGAACCACAAGCCCTGAGGGCTCCCTCTCCTTTTGCCACTCCCACCCTTCCTGTCTTTGCTGGGTTTCCCTCCTTGGCCTTTCTCTTGTTCCACTTTTACTGTGCTGGCTGTTTTCTCCCACTTCCTTTCCCTCCATCCTGCTGCCCAGACATGGTCAGCTGAGGTGGTTTGCAGCTGATGCCTCCTCTCCCTTTGCCAGGCTGTCTCGCTCGCCCTTCCCCCTGCCTGCAGCACTTCTGACACCACGGGATTATTTTTCTTTTTCCCCTTGTCTTGTAGCTTTTGGCTCCCAAGGCCCTTGATTTCCTTTGGAGTTTGGGAGGAGAGATGTGAGGAGGAGGGGGGTGGGGGGTGGAGAGGCTGCCTTTCCTAGGGCCTTCGTCAGAGAGAAGTGGTCAGGAAGAGCCGCAGCCCTTTCACGCCGGAGAGCAGCGAGGCACCGGGGCAAGAGCCACGGGATCGCAGTGAGTGGGGCTACCCAGCTGTCTGGGAGCTGGGACTCGTTGGGGTCCTGGCTCCAGCGTCTGGGCGGAGGAGAGACACTTTTCTCCTCCTTTTCCTCTTTGTTGCAGCCGTCACGTCCAGGAGGGGGAAGAGGGCTGCTTTCCCTGGGCAAGGCCACGGGGAGGGAGCCAGCACAGGCCACTGCCTTGATGTGGGAAGGGCTGGGGGCAGTTCAGGCAGCAGGGTGGTCCCCAGAACCGGGGTGGTCCAGCCCCAGCTGGGATGCTGCCGCCCCAGACAGCCGTGCCCCAGACAGCCGGCCGGACATGGAGCAGAGCTGCCGGCAGCAGGGATGCTGCCAAGGGCTGGGCCGCGATGCAGCCCCGCACACCCTGAGCTGCTGCCTCGCCACACGCCGCCCGGGTGCAACAACCCCACCCACACACAGCTTGCAGCTCACCCGCTGCCCTCCAGCTGCCACCCCAACAGTGCCCTGCCAGCACCCCCACACACACCCCCATGGCCAGACACGCTGCCGATGTGGCAGCTTCCACCTCAAACAGCCCCCAGCTGCACGCACAGAGCTCCTGTCTCCTGCCTAAGCCGCAGGTCCCGCCCCAGCTCCCTGGCCCTGACACCACCATGGGTCATGCCATGGCAGGTCATGATCTGGACTGCAGGATGATGCGGTGGCACAGCAGGCGGTGGGGATGCAGCAGGTGTGCCAGCAGTCAGACCTGGAGCAGATGAAAACACAAAGGGAGGAACAATCCCCTGCAGACCCCCCACACCCGCTCCCTGCCAAGCACTAGAAGCTGGTTTCCCAGCCCTCTTCACTGAGCTCACCAGAGCTGTTATCCTTCTATGTCCCCTTCTAGCCCCTCCACAGCAGACGAGATGAAGCAGCTCTTCCTCCTCTTCCTCTCTGGGCTCATCACCAGCTCCCTGCAGATTGATGACAACAAGATCCCTGGGCTATGCTCAGGGCAGCCGGGTATCCCGGGGACCCCAGGCCTGCATGGGGGCCAGGGTCTGCCAGGCAGAGATGGACGAGACGGCCGGGACGGGGTGATGGGGATGCCAGGGGAGAAGGGCGAGATGGGCCCTCCTGGTAAGAAAAGAGACATCCTGGCCAGGGATGGGGGACTTGATCTGCCCCAGTGGTGGGGAATGCCCTCATGCCAGGGTGTGAGCCCTTGATGGTGGCACAGGCCCACATTGCCAAACCGAGAACAAATCCTGCAAAAATTCCCTTTTCGTGCCACCACCCACCCCCTCCGGTCCTGCCTGTGGTGACACTGTGTCCCTGCAACAGGCAGCAGCTCCCCATCGCTGGCAAAGCTGCTTCTCTCCCCATCCCATTGCTATCCCTCTCTTCCACTCCCTGCTTTTGGAGGGCCCACCAAGCTGTCCCTAGAATATGGCTGCATCATCCCCACCCTGGCTCCTGGGCTGGGGTTTCTCCCAGCCTGGGGAGGTTTCTCCAGCTCCGTGTTGCCACTGTACTCACCATACACAGTTAGCCTTCCCCACTTCTGCTGTTCCCCCAGGCAGAGAGCACTGGCCATGGCGAGTGTTCACCACCTGTGTCCTGCAGGAGCTTGTAACACCGGTGGGATTGGGGCTGGGGCCCATGCTGGTGGTGGCTTAGAGGTAACCCTGTCCCCTCCTGCCTGCCTCAGGAGCACCCGGTCCCCGCGGGGAGGTGGGCAGCCCCGGCATGGACGGCATGCATGGTGAGAAGGGGGCACAGGGCGAGTGCGCAGTGGCTCCCCGCTCAGCCTTCAGCGCCAAGCGCTCTGAGTCACGCAGCCCGCCACTGGCTGACCAGCCCATCCGCTTCGACGTGGTTCTCATCAACGAGCAGGGTCACTATGACCCCACCACTGGCAAGTTCACCTGCGAGGTCCCCGGGCTCTACTACTTTGCTGTCCATGCCACCGTGTACCGTGCCAGCCTCCAGTTTGACATCATGAAGAATTGCCAGTCCATCGCCTCCTTCTTCCAGTATTACGGGAACTGGCCCAAGCCCACCTCGCTCTCGGGGGGAGCCCTGGTCCGCCTGGAGCCCGAGGACGAGGTGTGGGTGCAGGTGGGCGTGGGGGACTACATCGGCTTCTATGCCAGCGTCAAGACAGACAGCACCTTCACCGGCTTCCTTGTCTACTCCTACTGGCAAAACTCTGCCGTCTTTGCCTGAGCCTGCCCACAGCTGTGGCCAGGGCCAGGGCATGTGCCCCTTCCCAGTCACTGGTGCCCCAGCGAGGGCAGTGCGGGGGTCTGGCCTCACGGGAGCTGGGACACCGGGACCCCTGCCCTGCTTTGCTGCTGTTGGCTAGCACAGGGCAGGAATATGGCCCCTCTGCCACCCCAGGGGTGGCAGGAGCTGTGCTGTATAAGAGCTAAGTATTATCTCTGACACCCAGCTCTTGGGCAAGACGCCCTCACCAGGGAGCTGCAATAACCTGATTGCTGTATGTTACTCTCCATAGCCACCTCGACACCGAGCCTAGCCCTGCCGACACGGGCACGGTGCCTTGGCCGGTGCTGCCACCTTCTCCCCATGTGCAGATCGAGCCGGGGCTGCCTGGCCGCGGGCGCTGCGGGGAGTTGGTCCTGGCATGCCCCAGGGCTAGCAGCTGCCCTTCTCCTCACCCCTGCTCCCTGCCCGCCGGCCGCCCCGCTTCATCCCCCTCCTCTTCACCCTCAATAAAAGGGTCCTCGACCATATCCTCAACAAAGGGCTCCTCAGCCACCCGTGTTCCTGCTGTATGTGCGCCCGTGCCTGCGCGACAGCTCCTCGGGTGTCGGCAGGGCCGTGCCGGGCTCGCCGGGGTGCTGGCACCCTTCGGGGGAGGCTGCTGCGTGGGTGCCGGGGTGCCGGCGGGGCCAGGGGCCAGCGGGGCTGCGCCGTCCTGCCGGGGGTTCCGGGGCCAGGGGACGGGAGGGGCGGGAGGGGACGGGAGGGGGCAGGACGGGGGGCCCCCCGGGGTCAGCGGGGGGACAGGGGGCACCAGAGGGGCAGGGGTCACAGGAAGGTCAGGGGGCACCCCCGGGGTCAGCAGGAGGTCAGGGGGCACCCCGGGGTCAGCGGGGGGTCAGGGGGCACCAGAGGGGCAGGGGTCACAGGAAGGCGCGGGGGCGCCCCGGGGGCGGGGGGAGGACAGGGGGCACCCGGGGGGCGGGGGGGGGGCAGGGGGCGGGCGGGGGCGAGGGGT
>JAAGNO010021986.1:0-13943 GCA_033439905.1 Ceryle rudis
CAAGGTGGGAAAGGAGGTCCCTCAAGAAGGTTCCTTAAGGTCCCTCGAGAAGGTTCCTCAAGGTGGAAAAGGTCCCTCAAGGTCCCTGGAGAAGGGTCCACAAGGTCCCTCAGGTGGAAAAGGTCCCTGGAGAAGATGTCTCAAGGTCACTTGAGAAGGTCCCTCGGGTGGAAAAGGTCCCTCAAGGTCCCTCAGGTAGAAAAGGTCCCTCAGGAAGAGGCCTCAAGGTCCCTTGAGAAGATTCCTCAAGGTGGGGAAGGTCCCTCAGCTGGAAAAGTTCCCTTGAGAAGGTCCCTCAAGGTCACTTGAGAAGGTTCCTCAGGTGGAAAAGGTCCCTCAAGGTCCCTCGAGAAGGTTCCTCAAGGTCCCTCAAGTGGAAAAGGTCCCTGGAGAAGATGCCTCAAGGTCCCTTGAGAAGGTCCCTTGGGTGGAAAAGGTCCCTCGAGGTCCCTCAAGAAGGGTTCTCAAGGTCCCTCAGGTGGAAAAGGTCCCTCAAGAAGATGCCTCAAGGTCCCTTGAGAAGGTCCCTCGGGTGGAAAAGGTCCCTCAAGGTCCCTCGAGAAGGTTCCTCAAGGTCCCTCGGGTGGAAAAGGCCCCCGCAGAAGGTCCCCGGAGAAGGTCCCCGAGCTGACGGCGCCGGGCCGATCCCAGACGGTGACGTCCCTTCGGAAGTCGCTTCTGTTCCCCAACTTCTCCTCCTCAGCTCCATCCAGCTCGGCCCCAAGCTCCCCCAGAAGACGACGCCTCTTCCAACCACCACGGCGGCTTCGGGGACCTCTCTGCCCACCCGTGGGACACCCCTCACCCCCACCCCACCCCCAACCAACCCCCCCCGTCCCCCCCTCGGCCGATGGACCTTCATCACTCCGGCCAAGGCCACCGCATCTCGGAGACCACGTCTCAGGCCTTCAGCGGGTGGCCTGGAGGGGCCCTGGAGGATGGAGCTGCTGCTGGGGGTGGCGGTGGCACCAGGAGGGACGGTGCCAAGTTGGACCCGGCCAAGATGGTCCTCTGAGGTTCCTTCAGCACCGACCAGAACATCTCGGGCCTTGACCTCAAGAGTTGGGTGACCTCAGTTTGTGTTGGTGGCTGTGGAACGAAGATCTTGTAGGTGGCCTCCCCAGGCTTCCTGGAGCTTGGTGGTGGCACTTTGGTGTCATCGGCGACGTTCTTCTTGCCTCTTCCTCCTCCACGGCCCTTCCGAGGAGGTCTGGCCACCTGACGTCTGCCCCGGGAGGATGCTCCTTGGCCTTCGGGTCGGTCACTCATGGGGGGATCTTCTCCAGGGACTTCCCTCGCGCTCTCCAGCCACTTCCTGCAAGGACACGATGGGGACAGGGCCACCTGAGGTCACGATGGGTGTGGGGTCACATCCTGCCCTCCCCCGCGATCAGCCACCAAGGAAACCCCCTGAGATGGGACCTTTGGTGACCACCGGCTGTCCCCAAGTGGAGCTCAGGAGAGGAACCCCCTGAGATGGGACCTTTGGTGACCACCGGCTGTCCCCAAGCGGAGCTCAGGAGGAGAGACCCCCTGAGATGGGACCTCTGGTGACACGTGGCCATCGGAAGCCACCTCTGAACTTCCATCCTCACCTGACCCAAACCATCTTCCTCAGCTTCCTCCTCCTCTCCAGCTCCTTGGCTCCCTGGAGCTCAGGGGCTTCATAATGAGTGAGGCTGGAAGGGCCCCCCACGGCCTGGCCACCGACACCCTCTGGAGCGGGGAGGAGACACCTTGTGAGGGGACATCTTGTGAGGGGACACCTCGTCAGGGGACACCTCGTCAGGGGACACCTTGTGAGGGGACACCTCGTCAGGGGACAGCTCGTCAGGGGACAGCTCATCAGGGGACACCTCGTCAGGGGACACCTCATCAGGGGACACCTCGTCAGGGGACAGCTCGTCAGGGGACAGCTCATTAGGAGACACCTCGTGAGGGGACATCTTGTGAGGGGACACCTTGTGAGGGGACACCTCGTCAGGGGACAGCTCATGAGGGGACACCTTGTGAGGGGACACCTCATCAGGGGACACCTCATCAGGGGACACCTCATTGGGGGACAGCTCATTAGGAGACACCTCGTGAGGGGACACCTTGTTAGGTGACACCTCATCGGGTGACACCTCATCGGGGGACACCTCATCGGGGGACACCTCGTCAGGGGACACCTCCTTGGGGGACACCTCATCAGGGGACACCTGGTTGGGTGACACCTCATCAAGTGCCACCTGCTCAGGGGACACCTCATTGGGGGACACCTCATCAGGTCACACCTCACCAAGTGACACCTGGTCGGGTGACACCTCATCAAGTGACACCTCACCAAGTGACACCTGGTCGGGTGACACCGGCACGAGGGAGCCGGGTGGCGATGGGGGGGAGGGGACACTTGGGGGGGTGTCCTCGGCTCAACATCTTCTGCCCTGGCCGTGGGGGAGGCCAAGGAGCTGGTGGCAGCAGCTGGACTTCCCAGCGTCCTTTCCTGGCCCGATGATGTCATCGAATCACCGCCCGGCTCGGGAAGGACCCGCAAGGTCCTCTGGTTCCAACCGCGGCTGGGGACACCTCCCAGCAGACCAGGTGGCTCCGAGCCCCTCTCCAGACCGGCCCTGAGCCCGCCCGGGTGATGGAGCAGCCAGAGCCTCTCCGAGGAACCCGCTCTTGGGTCTCACCCCCCTCAGAGGGAGCGACTCCCAACCGCTCCCAGTCTGAAGCCACCACCCCTCGCCCCAGCGCCACCAACGTCCCCTCCCCAGCCTTTTGGAGACCTTTAGAAGGTCCCAAGAAGGTCTCTCGGGAGCCTTTTCTCCTCCAGGCTGAAGAACCTCAACTGTCCCAGCCCCACCTCCCAGCGGAGGGGTTCCAGCCCCCGGAGCGTCCTCTGGCCCCGCTCCCCCGGCTCCACGTCCCCCCCCGCGCTGGGGACGCCGCGGCCGCGCCCCCCGCGGGGCCCGGAGCTCTGATGGGACCTCGGCCAAGCTCAGGGGGCCTCCGAAGCTCCTCGCAGGGGATCGTCCCCACCGGGGGACGTCACCTGTGGCTTTACCTTCCTTGGAAGGAGCGGTGTCTCTTCTGCACCTCCCCCTTCTCCCTCTCCCGGGAGGTGATGAAGCGTCTTCCTCCTCCTCCTCCTCCTCCTCCTCCTCGCCGGGGACCTTCCTCGGGGTGTTGAGAAGGTTCCTGGGCGGCGGTTTGGGCGCCAACGTCACTTCAAACCTGGAGAGGAGGAGGAGGAGGTGGCACCAAGGTGACCTTCGGCGCCACCCGCCGAGGCCACCGGCGCCTGCTCGCGGGGTCGCTCCCAAAGTCCCACCTTTTCCCCCCGAGTTTGGCCACGTGTCCCCCCCTCTGAGGGACCTCCCGGGACCTTCCTGGGTGACCCAGTGAAGAGGGGGAGGCCACCACGGCCACCTCGAGTCCTCCCTCTGTCCCACCAGCTCTGCTCCCAGAAGCTGAGGCCACATCCCTTGCCTGGTGCCCCCCCCTATCCCATGATGGGACCCCCGAGGTGACCCGGAGCAGAGGCCACCGAGCCGGAGGCGCCACCTCCAGCCGCACTCACTCGGGAAAGACGATGACGCGTCCGGAGAACGTCAGCGAGGCCACGGCCACCGTGGGGGCCACCACCGCGTCCAGCAGCTGGGGGACCTGCGATGGTAGACGGAGGAGACCAGAGGTGACCGCGCCTCCTCAAGGTGGCCGTGACGTGGAGCCGGCTTGAGGGCGGCGGGACCCTCACCCTCACCCGGGTGGCCGCCGGCGGGGACCTGAGCGACCGAAGCCCTCACCTGGAGAAGTCCTGTGGCCAAGTTCTCCTCACCAGCCAAGGTCTCCAGGAAGCCGTGGTGGAACCTGACGGTGACCTTGGTACCTTCCACCAGCAGCACCCCAAGGTCCTTCAGGACCAGGGCGACGTTCTCCCCCTTGGCCAGGCACTGGGAGAAGAGGGAGGTGGTGCCTTCCACGCACATCTCCACCCTCCGCCGGGACACGCCGGTGGCCGCGGCCACCTGCGAGTACTTGAGAGGTTCCAGCTCCTTGTGGCCTGGAAGAAGGACGATGGGAGACCCTCCCCCAACGACCCTTCCCCCGGGGTGGGGACACGCGCGTCATCCAGAGGTGACGTCGCCGAGAGGACGGAGGACGTCGTACCCGGCAGGTGGTCCTCGTTGTCCACCAAGTTGTGGACGCCCACCAGGTTCCTGGCCAAGCGGAACGTTGGTCTCGGGACGGTCACCACGGCGTCCCCAAGCTGGAGGTGGCCAGAGGTGACCTCGAAGGAGCCGAGGGTGGGAACTCGGACGCCCTGCAGGAGGAGGAGAAGGGGAGGAGGTGGCCCAGGGGTGGCCCAGAGGTGGCCCAGGGGTGGCCAGGAGGTGGCTCAGAGGTGGACTGGGGGTGGCTCAGAGGTGGCTCAGAGGTAGCCCAGGGGTGGCCCAGGAGGTGGCCCAGAGGTGGCCCAGGGGTGGATCAGAGGTGGCCAGGAGGTGGCCCAGGAGGTGGCCCAGGGGTGGCCCAGGAGGGGGCTGGGGGGGGCCCGAGGGGGGGCGGAGGGGTGGGCGAGGGCGGGCGGGGATGGGGCGCGGGGCCCCACCGCACCCCTGGGAAGGCTCTGCCCTTCGCTCCGCGCGAGGGCCGGGCTTCCCCAGTTCAGACAAGTTCTTGCCCCGCTCCCGCGGCCGCGGCAGGTTTGGTGCGACACCGTCCTGACATGTTGTAACTGGTTTCCACACCCACCGCGCCTGAGAGCGACGGGAAGTACCTGCGATGAGCCCTGCGCCGCCTTGACTCGCCGCCGCCGCGATCGCAGCAGCCGGGCAGAGCCGCCCCGCCACTCCAGAGGCGAGACCTCACCGCGGGGCACCGGCACAGTAAGTGAATCTCCTTCTGCCTCCTCCGGGCCCGCGCTGCGAACGGGAGGGTGAGGGCGGCCGCCCCCCGCCCCGCCAACAGACCGGTCGGTGCGGAGCCGCGGGGCGTTTGAGCCGGGGACGCGGGAAGCTGGGGGAAGCCAGTGGCGGCCTGCGAGGCCGGGGGTCCCCGCTGGCGCGGGCCGTCGGAGCCCTGCCGCGGCCGGGGGTAACACACGTGCGGTGCCCGCGATGCTGAGGCGTGCCCGACCGAGCACGTGGCGCTGCCAGCGAAGGGCTGGCGGCCACCGTTTTGCCGGAAAAGTTAACTTTGCGGCTTAAAAAACAGAAGGAAGAAAGCAAGCAAGCGGCGACAGCGGTGTTGTTTCTCACTTGAATTAGATGCCCTCCGCATCCACGGAAAATGCTGTAATTTCATTAATAATTAAATAATTGCCCGTCACTGATTAATGTAGGTAATTATTATTTATTCTTGATACAATTCCTTAATACAATGGTTTGTGAAAGGCAGCTGTCGTAAAACGCCTGTTTGTTCTGTTAAAGGCTGGCCACACCGGGCCCTTAAGCGGTGGGGAGGCACCTCAGAGGAGCTGTGGGTCAGAGGTGCTCAGGTGGATGCCCTAGAAACTATATCTGAGAGACGGGCCTGTGACAAGGTCTGTTCCCATGGCTTACATTTCCTTTAACTGAGGTGGCAAAGTTGAAACTTTATGCAGAAACTGTCAAAGCAACCACATTTCCTTTGGAAAAGAGATAAGGACAACCCTAGGAGAGCACCGTGGCCAGGGCCTTGCCAAGGACCAGCTGTACGAGCCTGAGGTTAGAACTGCTCCCCAGAGTTGCTGAATAGGAAATTTTTCAAATCCTGAGAATGTTAGTAAGGCAGGGAAGTTGCTTGTCTTCAGCTCTAGCCTGGAGGACTCTGCTCCTGGAGCCACTGCAGAATGTTGCATCATTTTCTTCAGTAGGCATTTGTCATCTGCTGCTTTTGTGAAAGCTGGGATTACTCTCTGTATCTTTTTGTAAAAAGGCACAATTACTTTTCTTTCAAAGAAAAAGCTCTCTTCTTACTGGGTTCCTAATAATGGAAAGGTTTGAGAATGTTGTTAATAGAAGGGCGAGATGATCACATCAGTGCAGGATTCAGAAACTGTGTTCTAAAGCAAAAGATTCAGTTTTAGCATCTGAGTTTAAATTCAGTTTAAGCCCATTAATGTCACTTAACAAAAACGTTTTTGGGTAATTGATCCCTGTGCCCAAGTAGTTGATATGTCCAGATGGCTGATGTGCTAGGCTGGTGTTAGCAGCCAAGGTTATTTGTCAGAAAATGAGCAACAACTTTCCTAGCGCTGGTAAAATTTGTAGTCGTACATGAAGTCTGCTAAAGCTCTGGAAGCCTCCAGAGATGGGCCTCATTGTGTGCAACTCTGCTAATAGAATTGTTCACCTGAGGAGGATCTTTGAAGAATTGAGCTGTTTATGCAGAAATCATATGTGGCTGAAGAAGAAACCGAAAAGTTTATTTTAGAATTTTGTCTAAATTTCTGCCTCTCTATTCAAAATTATATTGATTTCATAGGAATATTTCCTACAAAATAGCTCTTGCCTTCTAAGGAGGAAAATACCTCTGTCAAGACATCTAGAGCTCTTCTCAAATACACCCGAAGTAATCATTGTAATTTGGGAGTTTTCCTTTGTTTCTTCTCATGAATGTGTCACATGCTGTTGTCCTTAATTCCAAAACCCAGAATTAGAATTTTTTCATTTGTCTCATTTGTTCTGTGATTTAATTCTGTGCTGACAGATTTTACATTTACTTTCTTAAATAAATGAGCACTGCTTTAAGCTTCTGTTTTAAACAGCACTTGTAAATCAAAGATCAACATCAAAGATGTTCACTGTAAAATAACTATTCTTGTGTGGAAGACACCGCACTAGCAGTCTCACCTTTCCAAGATTGTGGTACATTTATACCCTGCTTTCAGCATAAGTTACTGCATTTGACCTATTTGACAATTAATTGATTCATTGTTTTCAATGAATATATTATACTATTACACAAGCAAATCAAAAGAACCAAACAAAACAAAAAACACATGTGAGCCAGCACACACATGCAATTATTTTTTACCTTTTATTTGTTCATAACATTGAATATTTTATATTACACAACTTTACATATTAAGTATAGTCCTGTTCCCTTGTATTTCTTCCAGAGGAAAGAGTGAGAAGAAAAAAGGGATTTAAAAAAGATTTTGAAATAAGTCTTTCTCAACTGTATATAGGAAATCAAGGGCAATATTCCTATTTTAGAGGTATATCCATTCAGAAGTAATGTTTAGAAATAGCTTCCATTTGCCTTTGTAAAATCAGATTTAGTCTTAAATGTCATCATAAGACTGACGGCTTAACTACACTGTTTAGAGTTACTGGTCCTGGAGGGCCCTAAAGAGGGTTCTATTAGATTTTCAGTAGTCACCTGTATTACTGCTCAGACTCTTCAGAACAACTCAGGTGAGTAACTACAAAAAAATAACTCCTGTTAGTTTTTCATTCACTTTAAAACCCATTCCAGATTATTGGCATGCACAGGACACTGATGTGAAAGTTTTAATTTTACAATATTATAAGAGTTTGGCCTTTGAATCAGTCTGTCTTGTCTGTCCTTCATGCTTGGTTCTCCATCACCTTAGACCACAGACGGTACCTGCATCTGGCCGAAGTGAAATGGTACTACTCCTATTTTATGTTGTATTTCTACCTGTGAGAGCAGCGAATACCTGTGAAGTCCTGAATACCTGTCACGGGAATACATGTAATTCTCGATTGCGGGAGAGCTGTCAGATCCCTTTCGCTTGCTGTTCTCGAGTTCACCACAAAGAGTTACTCTGGAAGCAGCCAGAAACACTCCTTCCCCCCAGGCTCGAAAGCAATCCTATCTGGGAAGATCTACCCTGCTACTTGGCTGAGAGACAGGATTCAAATGGAATTATTTCATATGACGTGCTGATGCCAGCCTCAGATCTGGGTTTTTCTTTCTTGGTCTTTTTTTTTAACCTCAGATTTCCCGAGTTCCTCAGAAATCTTGGTTTAATTGAACATTTAATTGGATTTTGAAGTATCAGTAGTATATGGAATTTTGATTTTCATTCCTTTAGGTTAATGGAGCTAATTTACGTTTCCTTACAAGAAGATTTTTAAACTATTCCCAGTAGATAGTAGAAAGCAAATGGACTGTTTACAAAAATATCTGAAAGATCTTGATGTGAATAGAGAATTTTGTTACGTTTATATGCCAGTGAATGAAATCACAACTTGGTACAACTATTCTTTGCTATTATACTGCTATACTATTGATTAGGCTTGTAGGGAAACCTGATGTTAACTTTCCAGCTATACTTTGTATATGCTTTTTGTAACTATTCAGCCTTCCTTGGAAGTCCTTCTTACTTCTGCTTTATTTTAAGTTTCATGCCCTAGCCCTGAAAGATGAAACAGAGCTACCAAGTATCATCTTTCTCTTTTACATGGCCATACTCATGTTACCCTCATGAAAATTCCCCCTCCTTCTCTCTCTCTTTTTGTTGTTGTTGGCTTTCTTTTTTTTTTTTTTTTTTTTTTCGGCGGGGGGGTGTGTTTGTTTTTTTTTGTGGCTTACTTGCCCAGTGCAAAAATTCATTGCAGTTTAGGCTTGAGGCAAACAGTGGGGTTGCTGGAGTTCTGTAGGGTTGCACAAACATGAAGGAAGATATGTTGACCATTTGTCCTCTTTCTACCTTAAATCTCATATTGGCACAGCAGGAGGCAACCCTCTCAGCTCTTTGTTAAATGAAATAAAAAGATGATAAGAATGAATTTATAAATCATTGGCAGTGAACAACTGATTGTTAATGTTTTGGGGGAAAAAAAGAAAAGAAAAAAAAAAAGGTAAGATTAAAGCAGCCGCTCCTTTTGGCAGAAGGAATGAGTAGGGTGGAAACTAGGCATCAGATTGCTGATTCAGAGTGTGATCCCAGATGTGGGAGGAGAAATCTTTCTGGAGTTCCTCATAACTCACTGAAATGAGGTAGGCTGGTCCTGCTTGGGAGCAACAAATGGGTTAGATCATCATGGGAGAACAGATAGGTAGGGAGAAGGACCTGAGTGACTGTGGTTTCAAAGAAGCCAGAGAAAAGGAATGTGTTGCAGAGAAGGAGCAATGACTCAAAAAGTAGGAAATAGAATTGGTTTCTAAAGTGTTTCTCTGAATGCTGCTCTGGCAACTGTTGTAACGAGTTTTGAAACACAACCTGTGGTAGCATATTGGAACAAATATCTGGTATGTATTGGTGTTACTGGTATAGATCTTGAGTGCATTATGAGCTCTGCTGTAGCTTTTAATATAAGAACTTCATCAAATCACTTAATTATGTGCTCAGTTTTGCTTTATGTAGAAGAAGGTCTTTATCTAGATCTTCAATATTCATTTGGCGGTATTAATCCCTGAGCCTTTTCAAAGAATATTTAATTTCTTGGAAGGTGCTAGAAAAACTTAGAGCAACATTGCCAGAAAAATATTTTTAATAAAATCTTTGTGCATGTCATAGATCTCTAGAAATGTTCTGATTGTTTTTTTACTTTTTTCTGTTTACAGATACATTTCATCAGCTCACAAATGGAAGCTTAAGATACTTTATACAAAATATTTGTGAAGATGGAAACTTCTTCTTTGCTATCATCCTTACACGATGAATGCAGATCAGACAACTATATTGAACCTCATTACAAGGAATGGTACCGAGTAGCTATTGATGCTCTAATTGAAGGAGGTTTAGAAGCCTACAAAGAATTTCTTTCCAAAGAGAGATGTTCAGAATTCCTAGCGGATGAGGAAATTGATTATATTTTGAACAATGTTCACAAACTTCCCCAAAACACAATTTATTCCTCTAACCATGCTATTGATGACACCTCTTCCTCGGGAACCTACTGGCCCATTGAATCAGATGTGGAAGCTCCAAATCTTGACTTAGGCTGGCCCTACCTAATGCCTGGAATTTCTGGTGGCACAAATATAGATCTACTATTTCATCCACCCCGAGCGCAGCCTTACACCATAAAGGAAACTATTAGAAAGATGATACGAGATGCAAGAAAGGTAAGCATGAAATATATTATTGAAAAAAACCCAAACAAAACGACACTAATAATCTAGTTGGTGTTTTATGAGAGGCTTTATTTTTTTATTGCTGTCAGGAAAAAACTGTCTGGCTGGTAACAATTCAAATGGAAAGTTTTTCCAGACTGAGATTGATCCCTTGGTATCACATGAACCAATGTTATTAACCCTATTTACCAGGTGTGATTAATGAAGTGATTAATGAAGCATAATTACTGTTTTACTACAATGTTGACCAGTCCATGAGAAATTTGTAGATTATCAGCACACCTTTTCTTTGACCTCAGTTGAATATATCTTGTCTAACTTCAGATTATATTCTAAGGTTTCTCTCGTGCATCAGTGGGAACATGCATCGGTTTGGCATGGTGGTCAGTTGTTACAACAAAGGAACACCTTGGTGTACATCCTACTCATGTAGCTTGAGAATTTCAGGTTTTGTGATTTTGCATGCCACCTGTCCTTGCAGAAGTTAGTCAGAAAGTATTAAAAGATAGCTCAGGAGGGGAAAAAAAAAAGAGGTTTAGGCAACAAGGAAATAGGGATTAGTTGGGTTGTTTACTTCCATTTCTGACTAATGACTAACTTATAAGTTCTCCAAATGTACTTCTCCAAATGTACTTGTCTCCACTGAGGGGCACTTAGATCCTGAGTTTCCTAAGGCACAACTGCTTACACCTCAGTGGCAGAGTGTTTTATGTACAAACCACCTTTTGCTTTCCAAGTGTCAATTTAAAAAAAAAAAAAAAAAACACCGAAGAATGTATTTGCATGCAGATCTGCTTGTCCCTGGGCCATGTTACCTCTTTAAACAGATGTGACAAGGTTTCAGAAATGTTCTTAGCAAGCACATCACAGTCCCCTTTCTTCTCTGTGAAATAAACGGGCTTTAAATCAGTAGGACAGGCTCTAGGTTGAGTTCATTCATAAACACTTCAGTGACTGAAATGTGCATGTAAACATGTGCGATAGAAATGGACTGAAAAGGGTGGGGAGGGGAAGGACAATGTGTTTTTACAATGTCTCTCTTCCATTAAGACAAAGCATACAATTTATTGTCATAGTAGTTATCACTAGGCCTTTTATCCTGAAGTTTGGCAGTCTAGAATGACTGTACACTTAAGGAAGAGAAGAATTAATTACTTCTCTCTCTCTTTGTTCCTTTTGGAGCGAGGTTTGGTGTTTTCTGCTTTTGTATGTAACGAGGCTTGACTGTGACTTGCCCAAGATTGTCATCTTTTTCAACTGCATCTCCAGAGCTATCCACTGTAAGGGAAACCACATAAACACAGTTAACTGTTGCCAAGCCTAGTTCAGTTTTGCTAGGAGGTCTTGAGATGCCATGAGGAAAGGCTCTTTTCTGTTAGTTGCCATGCTCTTTGTGCCTATCTGGCTGGCTGCGTTCAATCCAGTCCCTTTCCAATGGCTGTCTTGGCTGGTGGTGCTGCTTTGTAAAACACCGTTTTAAGGAGTACGCCTCCTTTGAGCGCAGCTATTGAGAAAACTTAGGTGTCATTCTTTCCCCTCTTTGGAAAAGGCTGAGTGCATAGTATGTTGGCTCTCTGATGTGCTTGTGTCACTTCCACTTTATAAAGAGGATGTTGTGTATGTGTCACTGTCAAATCTGACAGCTGAAAGGTTTATTTAGTTTATCAGCACAACCTCAACAGCAACAACCATAAGACTTGATACAGTGATAGTTGGTCGCTTCAGGAAACAGCAATTAAGTCTAAAAGACACAGTGTTGCTCCACCTCTTCTGTTTGCAGATGAGCATAAAAGTTTAAAGGATTTCTAAGTAAGGGAAAGTAAGTTATTTAAAATATGTTTACAGCAGGCAGACACTTTGTAAACAGGCTAACCTACTTCTCCTAAGCCACTTATAAAAATATTGTTGTATTAAACAGGGTTCATTGTTATGTAGCAGTAGTGGAGATGTGTAGTCTTGTAAGAATATTCAAAGGAAATAGGAAAAGGTTACACATGAAAAACAGAAACTGTAAAGAATAAAGAAGTTCTTCAGCAGATCACATTAAACCAATGCAGCTCTAAACAAAATCTATGGGAATTTTGGCAAACTCCTGTGGGAAAATAAACAGACTGTTGGAGGCGAGCGTATTCATACAACCTAATTTTAAGCACCAAACATGACTGCCTGAGTTCAGGCATCGATGTCCTTGGGCTACCTGAACACTCAGTACAATATGTAACCAGCTTCTACAAAGGCAAGACAGAGACTGTTTCTGTACTTATTCACCCCATGGACAAACCCATTCGTTATATATTTATATGTATATACTTGCCCAAAATTTCATGAAGGAGACTGAACCAGTTGAAACCTAGGTTCTTTTGAGAATTTGGAGATATATAAGGATAAGGTGACATTATTAGTAGACTTACTCTTGACCTCTTTCATGCTTGATGCATCATGGTGTCACTCCTTAAAATGATCATTACATATGTTAATTTTGACCTTAAGAAGACATGTTGTAAACAACATTAAGCAACTTCCTTGCTGACAGTGATTTTTCCTGACTAAAAATCATTTGTAAGGCTATGCTACACTAGGCTAAAAACAGTGACTATAAAAAAGTGTCATAAGAAAATGTCCTTACCTACATGTTTCTTAAATGCATAATCTGAATCACCTTCATGGTAAGTACAGGCAATATAATGATGGGAGTTTTTCTTACAGAAAAGGATCAGTATTATTAAATCCTAGAATAATGAGCTAACCATTTGAAGGATACAAATCCATGTTTGTGATGTGTATTTCTGAATTTCTATTATTAGAGCAGGGGAACTGTACTGTGCACAGGATGGCATTGCATTGCAGTCTATACTACAGCATTTCTGTGGGATAGGTGTGATGGTAGCAGGGTGGTCAAACCTAACATGTCAACAAGACGGGTTTACTGTTGGTGTAACATCTCCGAATGATAGAGCCTGCTAACCACCCTCCTCTGTCAACATAAGCTGTGTTCATAAAAGGAGAGTGTTTGGCATGACTGTGTCAACTAGGGAGACACAAGTTTTTTTCAGACATTGATATAATGTGGGGGAAAAGCACTGCAAGATCTGTCTGACCTTAATGATGGACAGACTTCTGCAAACAAGCCTTTAACCATATTTCTCGTGTGTTTTGGAGACTTCTACCTTTAATCATTGGCAAGTTTCTGGCTTCTCTGAAGCTTGAGGTGCTCCTACAGCCTGACTCAGACTGGCTGGGCTGTCTGAACCACAACTGATAATGTTTAGCAATTTTTCCCTGAGCAGATTATTCATCTGAGAAATGGCATCAAGATGATTACTCATCTGTGTCAGGTTAACGTGAACCTTCCTTCTCTTACTATAAAGTAACACAGAGTCTTCAATAATGAAGTGTCCTTTCCTTGTATGACTTTTCATAAGAGCTGCCTCAAAACTGTCAGTTATGAGTCTTGTACATATGTGCAAGAAACAGCTTGTACTATCTTCCAAGAGTGATTGACAGGGTAAGATAACAGGGAAAGGACAGCACAGAACACTGAAGGCTACTTCTGGCAGTGTGTTTTTCTCTTACTTCATTAACTGGATTCCACTCTCCACCACTGAGGCATTCCTATACAGTTTTAGAGAGAATGCATAACTCTTGAGTCGTTCAGAATGATACCCAAGTAAGGATCAGCTATTCCTAGAGAGAATTCAAACCTGTTTTTTAAAGGACCCTGTTGTTTAGATAACCCAAGGATTGCTGGTTTGCAGCGCAGGCCAGAAAGCACTGAAAGACTCTCTGACATACTTTCGGGATTTCTGATGGAATGTATGAAGTTGCACACTATTCAATAAATATGCAATCCTTTTTACTGTTTTTTTATTATTATTATTATTATTATTATTATTTAAATAGACTAGCAGTTTTAAGCTTGGGTT
>JAAGNO010021986.1:38876-49909 GCA_033439905.1 Ceryle rudis
ACAGAAGGTTCCATCTAAATATGAGGAAAAGCTTCTTTCCTGTGAGGGTGTTGGAGCACTGGAACAGGCTGCCCAGGGAGGCTGTGGAGTCTCCTTCTCTGGAGACTTTCAAAACCCGCCTGGATGCGTTCCTGTGTAATGTGCTCCAGGCAAACCTGCTTTGGGTGAGAGGGGGTTGGACCAGATAATCTCTAGAGGTCCCTTCCAACTCCAACAATTCTGTGATTCTGGGATCATCTTAACAAAAAAAACCAAAACCAAAAACAAACAAACAAAAAAGTGCATAAAAATAGTGCTGTTTAACAAAATTATACTTTTCTGCCTGCATTTAACTGTTTCTAAAATGTCAAAGTCATGTGTGAACTTTTCTAGTCTTAGTATTAAGACTATAGTAAGAATAGTGGTATATGGCTTTGGCTGGTGCCTTCATTTCAATTGATACAACTATTGGCTTTATTAGGGGTAATTTTTTACTTCCTGACTTAAGCAGATTTTCTTCTTCTGTAAGGATGTCATTGAAGCCAAATTTTAACCTTAAAAAGCATTCACCACTTTGAGAAAAGAATTCTTAGTAAAATGAAAAGACTAGTTACAACAATCTAAGATTATTTAAATTTAGTTTTAGGGGAGAATAGTATAAAGTTGCTTTCTGCACTGTCCTCATTTTTAGTTGATCACTGAAATGTGCTCTTATATCTAATACTGAATCAGATGGTGGTAGATCACTCTTGCTTATGCATAATATCAATGTTGTCTGATACTATGCACAGCAAATACCTGCTCCCTCAAGTACTTTTTTCTCCCTGAAAAGTGTAAAATGCTTAGTTATTCCTAACTGAGGGTCATTTTTTTATCAGGGTGATAATCAGTTTCTCAAGGTTTGGAAGGTTCTTCCAGAATTCTGATTTTGAAAAACCAAAAAACCACCTCTGCATTTTGAAAAACAAATGCACTTTGGAAAGAAAATGGCAATTTCTAAGGAAGCCTACTGAATGACACTGGAGTGTTCTGCTGAGGGGGATTTTCTTCATGCAGAATAGTCTCATTATGCCTGGAAAAACCAGAATTTGTGGAATTGGCAATTTTCTGACCAATTTGCTGCAATTTGAATTCCATCAGTTTTTAATCTTTGCTCTATTTCACTGTTATGTGGATTCTTCTTATAAGTATCAGGGTGAAAATTATCTCTACATTTGCAAAAACAAATGTAAAAACACAGTAATAAAATCTTTTATTCCGAAGTGATGCAGCGAGTACCTAATCCTGCAGCTGTTGTTTGAGCTTTAATTAAAGGTAAATAACATAGAGTACCTCTTTTGAAGTAACTCCTTAGTCTTGGTCCTCTCAATTAATCAAAACTTGAGACTCTGAATACCCTATTAGCTTTCTCTTTCCTCAAGCTAAATGCTGCCGCCTTCTGCAAAGTAGGCAAATGTATGGATAAATATACTGCCCCCCCCCAAATGAAAGGAAGTTTAATATATTTGAAATCCAGAATATTCTATGACATGTAAGAAATCCTCTCTTTCTGCATCAAAAGCTATAGTTTATGATCAAACAGCTAGTCTGATTTATAGAAGTCAGTACACAGAAATGACCTTATCACTGTAAATGACTCTTATGACTGTATATCATATGCAGATGTTCAAATTTGGTACTCTTCTTCCTCCAGCAGTTGAGCCTGATTATGTTTGCATTGACTAGATTGAGTGTTGCAAAGACTAAATGGGCAAGCTAGTGAGAGCATACAACAAGAGTTATCTTTGATTTCCAGGGATTGCAAAACTGGATGTCCAGTTGGTTGTCAGATCACGACTGTGGCTTTGCATACACGTCCTTAAATATATGGCGATGATTTTTCAGCTAAGACAAGCTTTAGGTTTCGGAAGGTAATCCCTGTTCCAACTCTGGAAATGAAACATTGTTTTTCTTGCAAGACTACTTTGATGCTTTGAAGAATTAACTTCAAAAGTAATAAGCTAAATGGTTTAAGAACAGTTCTATTGGTGAAAACAAAGAAGGTTTCCCTGTTCAATCCCAAATGATGAAAAATCTGCATAGTAGTGCACATGTTCCCTGTCATGCCACTCTTTTACTGGCCTGGTAGCTTATGTATTTATTTTTCTCATCTCCTCTTTATGAAGATATAGATGGCCATTCCAATCAGTGTTGCATTTTAATTACTTATTCTTGTTTTTCTTTTTCTGTATATTTCCTGTATATCAGCCTTCACAACCACAGATGCTGCAAACAAACTAGCATCATAGATATCTGCAATAGGAAAATGTTAAAATTATTTTTGAAGGCTGTACTGCTGATTTTTCATGTATATTCATGCCAGTGTATGCTAATGAACCCATTTAGGATTTCTCTCTTACATTTAAATAGATGCTTGAATTTAATGAGCACCTATTTTTAGATCCAAAAAAGAGGAAAGGTTAAGAAGAATTTATGGAGTTCAGAGAGAAGGGGATACAAATAATAGAAGTATTTAAGAAGAGACTTTCTTCTTTAGTCTTTTTACCTAAAACACTTGATCTGTCTTGGCAGATTTCTGCTCAGACCTAAGTGAAACAAGACAGATGAATAAATCGTCTTGCCAGGTTTAGTTGACAGTGTGTATCTCAGAAACAAGACCAAGCAGAAAGTGCAGTCTGAAAGTGATAAGGTCCTTAGAGTCAAAGTAAACTTTTTTGGTTTTCAGTCTTTCCGTTCAAATTTAGGTACTGAAATATAATTTATACTGTTAAAAATCACATTCAGATTTTATTTTCAAAAAGTCAATAAAATGAATGAGCTAGTGCATGGGCATATTACCTACGATTTTTGAAAGAATTTAATTATTTCATTCTATTCAGTTCCTCTCTGACTGGTGGATTTGTAAAGTCTTTTTATTGCCAGGTGACATGTTATGATAAGGCCAAGTCCTTTCATTTTCACCACTTCAGAAACTGGTATTTTTTTCACCTTTCTTAATAACATTGTTATTTTACTTTCATTTTTCGTAGGTCAACTCTCATTAATATTTCTAGTGCTTTAAGTATGTTTGGCTTAAGTGAGTCTTCCAGTTCTAAGCATGTAGGATTCAAAAAGGAAATTCAGATGAGTGACTGAAGATAAAACTTTTACTTGGGTGTGTGCAACATCAGTTACCAAATTTTGTGAAAGGGGTTAATTTTTTCAGCTCTGGAATAAGATCATGACTTAATCAATTACTCCATTAAAGTAGAGGTACAGATAGTTTAAAGATTAGCGAAAAAGGTATATCATTGCTCACTGTCAAGCTTGCTCTGATACCTGGGAAAGACTTTATCTGATTTGAATTTGCACCTGAGACATCTAACTGAAACTTTTCATGAAGACTCTAGTGGATAAGAATATTATCTTTAAAAGTTACACAGATAGCTCTTCAGTCTCTGTTATTTCCTCTAATGCTTCTTCGCAAATTGCTAATGATGTCAATAGTATATCATCTCTAAAATACCATTAGCGGAACATTGCTTTTTCCAGTCAGAAGTACTTTATTTTCATGGGTTGAAGGGAAGCAGTAGCTGGTGTTCAGCGCTCTAATGTTCTTGAACCAAGCTCTCACTAGCTGAGGAAGTTTCATCCTAGTAACAGTGCTGATATCAGGATGGATCCTAAAGTCTCCAACTCTTCCAGCTTTTCAGTGTCTGCTTATTTAAGCTCTTGAGCCATTAGTTTTAGAGAAGATGATGAAAGGTGAAGAAGCTTCTTGTGCAAAAATGTTATCTGATTATTTTTTATGCACACTGCAGTTATATTTTGATGGTTTACTTTTTCACCACTGTATTCATATTGCTGTTACCCCTTTCTTTTCCACTGGATTTCCTTTTCCCCATATAATCAATCACAACACACACCCACAACACAACTTTTTGCCAAACTTCGGTACTTGTGGCAAATGTTACACAAGCAATCACTTGACTTCTCAAAAAGAAGATCCAGTGGTCTGGAAAAGCCTTCCAGGTTAAGTTGAACCACATGAAAAATATTAGAACTTTTTGATGTGTAAAAAAATCTTAGTCTGTTATCTACCCGCCGCAAGCGTAAGTGAAGAGTTTTATATGTGTGTTTATACAATACAGTAATTTGTGTCTCTTCTGTTTTGTTCAGGTCATTGCCATTGTTATGGATATGTTTACAGATGTGGATATTTTCAGAGAGGTTGTGGAGGCATCTGCTAGAGGGATTGCAGTGTATCTCCTGCTTGATGAGTCAAACTTCAGTCACTTTCTGAAAATGACAGAGAAACAAGGCTGCCAAGTTCAGAGGCTCAGGGTAAGGCTTCCTGTGGTCCTGTGCATGAACATTTACTACTCATTCCTCCTCAACCTACTGAAAAGGGAATCTTACTCAAACAGTGATTATTGAATACTGCTTTTTCAAATTAACAATGAGGGATAAATAGCTAAGCTCTCAGCAGAACCTTCTCTAGAAATACTTTTCTCTTTAGAAAGATTTTTTATCTTCTTCATGTGTCAAAATGTGTATTTGATTAAATGACACATTTTTTTCATATATTATTTATAAAACAATTTTCCATTATTATGTATTTAGGAATACTATATGTTTGAAAAACTAGGCTTCTTTTTGCATTTTCTTAAAGTAGCGTGCAAGTAGTCATAAAGCTTATGTAAATTAATAAATTGAATACTTATGCATACTTTATGTTCTTTTTTCTTTAAAGTTATTATGTATTAAAATACTTTGAAAGGCCCGAGATTCTGTTTTATTAGTGTTTCCCTGAAAATCCATATTATATCTGTCTGCATCATGTCTAACCAAGTATTACTTACATATGTAAGGTATGTAATTTTATCCCTTAAAAAAGGTAGCAAGAAGACTTAACGTTTACATTTTTCACAAGATTTCCTGTACCACCCTAATATTTAACAGGGATTAAATATAAACCATGAGCTTCATTGACAGGAAGTAAAAGCTTCATAAATACTTCTAGATTTACTGTACTGTAGATAGCACTGAAGAAGTTTCAAGGACATTGCCAGAATTTCTTTGCAAAGCTCTGAGCATTGCCTTGGCTGAACTCTGTTTTTCCATTCACTATTCCTTGTTTCTCTCACTAGTTTGGCCATGTTCACTCCAGGCAAAAATATTATAAAAGCTCCCCTTAGAAAAGTCAGATAGAGATGTGGTGTATTTGTCAGGATAAAGAGGGCTTTTTGGTAGGATTTTGGAGCAAATCTGTAATTTGTACCAAGTTTTGCTCTGGAACCTTGACTTAGGTCCTTAAAAGTATTCCCACACCACTTTCCATGCTTGTTTCTTGTATATGAGTGTATGGGGTTGCCCTCTGGTGGCCTATGGGCTATGGGAACTTGGGGAAAGAAAACATCAAAAACGTTGTTCTGTAACCACTGGTCATGATTGCCTTCATGAAGTCAATATCTGGCAGTGTTTCCATACTATGGAACTTGAGATGCCACCTTTTGCTGATTACTGGGGTTGACTATGCCATAGAGGTCGCGAAAAATGGTGTATGTCTTTTTATGGCATGAATTTTATTCTCCCAAACTAAAAGAAATTAGGAGCATACATTTCAAGTGATATCCCCAAAAATGCCATGCTATGCATTTTCCATGCAATGTGAATCTCCAGCTGTTTTGAAAGTTTTAACATCTTTTGGGTGGATTTGAGGTTGTCTTTTTAATACAGTTTTAAAGACCTACAGGCATTTATACTTGGTAGAAAGAATTTATGTACTTACGTTAGTGGATTTTATATGGATTAGTGTGGTTTTGAGAGGTTTGGACTTGATCTTCTTCAGTAACATCATGTTTTATGTTTCTGTTTCATAATGGTGGAAGAAATAAAATACATCTTCACACTGGAACGTTTACTTAAAATACTTCAAATTTTATCAGAAAATTAAAAATATATGACAAAGAGCTAAGCAGTACATGTTGTGTGCTGGGTTTTCAGTTTAGCTTGTAATAAAGCTCTTCAAATTAATGGTCTTCTCATTTAAATGATACTCCCAGTGACTGTTGCTCTGAGAACAGAATCTTACTACTCTCACAGCAATTCTTCTGTGCCTTTCTTAAGGATGAAGAGAAACTTTAGGTGACTATGAAAGAACAGTCAGTACTTTGGAAGAGTTTTCTCCTTTTCCCTTTTTGCTACACTTCAAAGTACACAAAAAATAAAACCATCTTCAACTTTTTGTATTCTTGGCTTTCTGTCTTCCCCTTCTGTTCAGTGAAAGCAAGAAGAGGACAGAGATATATGGATCTATTTCTTTTCATCAAGAGATAGCACCAGAAGTATTGGTCTTGTTATTCTCCTGCATGATTTGCTTCAGTCTTGCAGGTGTATGGAAACAATTCTCATGCTATGCACTCACAGTGAGGGGTTTCTGTACAGCTTTTCTGACTCAACACCTTCTCTACCTCTTTTTCTCTTCCTTTGAATCAGTAAAAAATGAGATACTGTGATGAGCAGAACTGTATATTTTAATTCAGATTTACAATCCAGTAGTCTTCTGCATGGAAAAAAAAAAAGGACTTTATTCATAAATCTACATTAAATGTCTGTGGAGACAGTTTTCCTCATCTGTAAATCTAACTGTATATCAGGGCACGTTTCTCTTTAATGAAAGATATAACTGGAAAAATGGATAGACTATATATTCTGTGATTTTTTTTTTTAATTTCTGTATAGGAGAATACAAAATCAGGGGTTTTCTAAGAGCTTTTTGAGTCTTTTTTGCAGCATGTTATTGATGAAAATATGTAATATTGAATTCTAGTTAAAATTTTCCTAGCACTCAGGGACAAAACTGGGTTACAGGACCACACAGACTTTCTGTTTGACTTACTATGCCTGATCTTCCATACATTTGTGTGTCCCATTGGGCTAGCTTGGTTCCTTCATGATATGTGGGTTTGTTGGTTTCTGGTTTGCCCAGGATTTTCCTCTCAGGATTCATAAATGAATTCCTGCTTTACCCAAAATGATGCAGTGATCAGTGACATGCTACTGTTAGTAGGGGAGTCCTGTTCATAGCCTGAGGATGAAACCAAGTAGGTTGGTGAAGCCCAGCATTTCTTACCAAATGGGGCTTGCAATTCAATATGTGTATACTTACTGCTTCTAATTCCAAGTGGAACACATTGTTACTATACATCCTCAAATACTGTCTGTATTTTGGGCAGTTATTCGAAGTGTGCATCCCTGGCACCTAATTAGAGGGTTTGAAGCAGATGAAGACTGCCAGAGTAACTGTGGAGAAAAATGAAGTGTTATGTGAAAGGTTCAGCATGATCTCTGGCACATGCCTTTGTAATACCATCGTCGCATCTCTTAGTGGATGACCTACCAAGACAGGATAAAATTGCAAGATTAAGAAAGCAGGATAGAAAGCTCCAGGAGGAATAATGCTGAAGAGAAGGAAAAAGGAGTACAGAGGAAGAAATGATCAAGCTGGGTTTATTTTAATCAGCAATTTACTGTGGGGTTTGGGTTTTTTTTTGTAGATATGCCTACTTTAAGTTATATTTCAACTTATGAGTACCTAAGGCAAAGCTTGTTGTTGTTGTTATATAGTATGATAATTTGCAAGTCATTAGCCTTGCTTGTGCCTCCAGCATTCCAGATTCCCAAGTGATATCCTATATCCTGTCCAATACCAGTCAGGCCTTATCTCAGTAAGATTTGATGTGTTCAGTTGGCATATCAGTAGGCCAGCATTACTTGTTATGGATATTTTCTATACCTTTGTCAAATTATAATGACATAAATATAATGTAATATAGTTACATATAAATCTGACATACAAATATAATCACATGGTATATAGAATCGGATAAAACTTTGAAGTAATGGATGCCTGGGGGCAGGGAATGGTTCAAAGCTGTGTCATAATAGATTTAAACTGGACATTAGGAAGCATTTCTTTACTGAGAAGTTGGTCAAACATTCAACAGGCTTACTAGAGAGGTGATCAATGCCTCAAGTTTGTGAGGGTTTAAGAGACATTTGGATAATGCCTTTTATACCATGCTTTAACTTTTGGTCAGCCCTGAATTGGTCAAGCAGTTGGAGTAGATGGTCTTTGTAGGTCCCTTCCAAGTGTAATATAATGCTATGTTCTGTTCTATCCTATCCTATCCTATCCTATCCTATCCTATCCCCCTGATTTTGCTGAATTTACCCTATATTTTGCTGAATTTACCTCTTTGCCTATTTTGCTTCATGAACAGCCCTAATACATCTGCACCTGGCCGTTACAGAACATGTGTCTGCTGTGACTTTCAACATGTCCTTGTAGCAATCCCATGAAGTAGATCTTCCTCTGTGTTCACAAGTCTTATATTTCACTATTTCCATATATATAGTCTATGCAATAATCATATAGATTCTGTTTTCTTACTACCAATGCTAAACTACAGATTTCCACTGGTATATTTGTAAACTGCCATAAATTAACATTTCTAGAACAAATATTACAAGGCTAGAAACTACAGTTGATATCATAAAACTGCTCCATAGAGTCCATGCTACTTAGAATCATAGAATTCTTAGTTGGAAACGACCTTCAAGATCATCAAGTCCAACTATCTACTAAACACTATCATGACCACTAAACCATGTCCTGAAGTGCCACATCTAGACATTTTTTAAACACCTCCAGGGATGGTGATTCCACCACCACCCTGGGCAGCCTGTTCCAATGCCTCACCACTCTTTCAGTAAAGAATTTTTTCCTAATATCCAACCTAAACCTCCCCTGGTGCAACTTAAGCCTATTTCCTTTCATCCTATCACTAGTCTCCCTGGAGAAGAGACCAACAGTCACATCACTACAACCTCCCTTCAGGTGGTTGTAGAGAGCAATAAAGTCTCCTCTCAACCTCCTCTTCTCTACACTGAACAACCCCAGGTCCCTCAGCCACTCCTCATAAGACATGTCCCCAGATCCCTCACCAGCTTTGTTGCCCTTCTCTGAACTTGCTCCAACACCTCAGTGTCTTTTTTATACTGTGACGCCCAAAACTGAACACAGAACTTGAGCTGCAGCCTCACCAGTGTCAAATACAGGGGCATAATCACTTCTCTACTCCTGCTGGACAAATTGTTTTTGATACAAGCCAGGATGCCGTTGGCCACCTTGGCACACTGCTGGCTCATGTTCACCTGTCTGTCCACCACTTACACATGTTGTGAGAGCCCCTCTGAAGTTAGAAATGTGATTGGTCCCATGGTGCTGAGTGAGAAATTTTCTGGTGGTAATACTGCAAGGGATGCTGGCACCAGGTGCTATTATTCAATGGGTCATCTCAGAGCAGGGTATCTGCCCCACTTCTGCGGCCTTGTTCAATTAAAAGAGAAAAGTGATCCTGGCACTTCAGATGTTGTCTCTGGTTAGTTGCAATGCTTAAAAGTCTTCTAAATATTGTATATCAGATGCTGAAAAAACCATTTTTTTTTACAGTACAAACCCACTTTCTCTTGTTGAAGACTTCTCGTGGGAAAACCTAATTTCTGGGAGTGATGGCTATGGAAAAGAAGTACTTCATTTTCCGTGACCTGGGGAATCTTCAAGACAAAGCAATAATTTGCCATTTTTGGTCCCTAGGGAACAAGTTTGATCATAGTTTACTTCCCTGCAGAATTTATTAATATGCAATAATATAACTCTACTGTACCTCTGACTTTTAAACCTCTGGATGCTAAATATGGAATATAGTATACCAATTAAAGTATTTAATTTGGTTTTTTTCAGAACATGAGAGTACGGACGGTAAAAGGACAAGATTATTATTCTAAAACAGGAGCAAAATTCAATGGAAAAATGGAACAAAAATTTATTCTTGTTGACTGTAAGAAAGTCATATATGGTTCTTACAGGTAAGATCAATCACTGAGGTGTCCGTAGAAAACTCGTCATCTCAGTACCTCTCCTATTGCAATTTTTTATTTTTTCTATTTCTGAAAATTCTTCTGGGGAACTCCATGGGCAAATTTGATTGTCTTTTCTGTAATATAACAAGTTATCATAGATACTTATTGCTAAATAACCTAACATGGAGCCAAATTTTGAGATCCTCTCTTAATTCTTCACAAATAAGAAATAAAGGATATAGCTTTTGCTACAGCTGGAGACTTGCTAGAAAGTGAGAAAAATCCTGATTTGTCTTATGTTGTCTCAATTATTCTTGTTTAACATTCACTCCAGAAAAGGCTGCAAAATTATTTCATATATCTCTTGGATAGCTCCTGCTCATAATAATCTTCTAAAGCTAACATTGTAGACTTATTCTGTGGTACTCTGTAGTGTATCATGGTCAAATTCAGAATTGCCCAACTTAACATAGTCTCTCTTTATATTTGGCTAAGTTTCTTTATTCTAATTTCCATTTTATTTCCAGTATATGTGTGCAAAGCATAGGCTGGAAGAACTTATAGCTTTGCCAAGCTGGAAAAAACATAAGTTAAAGCAGGGACAGTTTTACCTTACACAATATTAAATATTTTCCTTCTTTTCATGCCGCACTTCTCTCCTTTGGCCTACTGAATTAGCTTCTGCCAGCATAGTGCCTGGGTGCCAGATCCACACCCACTGACTTTCATAGACTTCCACCACTGTAAGCTTTTGAAAATATGGCTTTTTATTTCCTCTGAGCCTCGGCCAGCCCCAAATTCAGACTGCTGTATATAAATGGTAGTGAGGTAAGTGACAAGTTCATAAATGAATCAGTGTAAGAGAGTCCAGGGACAGCCTGCCTATTTTGACATATACACACATTGTTAGAGTCTGTGAGATGTGATAGTTTTTCTTATTTCATTTTGAAAAGTAACACTGCTTTAAGTCCTAGAACCACAGGGGATGGAATAATCAATTTCTGCAGAAATTAAGTTTACTTTGTAAAAGAATTTAGTGATTTATAACAATAAAAATGAGTCTGTCTGAATTCTTGCTCTATGAACTCCATTTAAGTTTAGGGGTTTTTTTCAAATATTATGAAATATATTATTCTTAATTGCAAAAA
>JAAGNO010021986.1:50009-77565 GCA_033439905.1 Ceryle rudis
GGTGGGAGGGAGAGGTGGGGGGTGGGGGTTGGAAATCAGATGATCTTTGACTTAAAAAAGCTGAGAAACCCTGATCTAGATGCTGTAAAGCAACCATGAGGGGTGCTATAGACAAGACCCAGAATAGTTATTACTGGGTAATTTCTAGGGGAGGAAAAAAGAGAATTCCATCAAGTTGGCTTCAATACTGACAGTTGAAAGACTGTGCTGGTTTCATTTAAAATTGTTACTTGATATTTAAATCCTTTTTTTTTTTAAGATGGAATTCCTGGATTACATAGCAACTATGTTATGGATATACTGTGTATGTACAGATACAAACCAAAAATTGTCTTGAAATAATTTATTCCTTTATTTTTTACCAAATAAAATGTTCCTTTAAAACTCTGCTCATTCCTGCATTCTTGTTTTCACTGGCTCATACTACTGTTAACATTTCTCATTTCAAAACACAGACCATCTTTTAAGAAATGCTGACATCAGATGTTAAGTGAAATGCTGTAAACAGGTCTCAAAGCTGCATCACTACTAGCACATCTGTTGCACCTTCTATGGGACCAAGACTCCACCCAAACAACAACGAAAGGGCCAAAGCCAACATCACTTCAGTGTAAAATTTCTGGAATAAAATATGGGTAGCAATAAGCTGTATCAAAAATTAAGCAGGGTAGGATCAACTATGTTAGCATCCCATGTTTACTTTCAGAGCCCTGTGTCACTTCCTTGCTCTGACATTTTGAATTTGTTTGCCTTCCTGTTAATTCTGCCTTGCTAGTGATGTCAGGTTCAGTAGTCTTTTCTGTGTCCTCCTTCCGTTTCCACCTTAATTACCACTTTCCTATTTATATGAAATGTCCTTCAGAAATCTGTTTACACAGTCTACCTCTTGCCTTGTAAATGCTGTTGGAAAAAAATCACTTCCATCACATTGCTTGAGAGAATTGGCTTCAGACATTTCCATGCATGAGTGCATGCTACTACTCAATGAATAATGAGAAATTGATTTTGAGTCCTGAATATTTGCTCAGTGCCTTTGAAAAACCAGTAGGAAACATAGTAGCCTTTCTGTACAGCTCAGGGTCTATATTTAGACTTAATGGAGAAAGGAAATTAAGAGGACAAGAGGAAGTTAATATTTAGAAAGGCAGAGGTTATAAAACAGTGAGGTGGTTACTCAGCATGTATGAAAACTTTGATGGCTGAGGTTGTGACAGTATGTGTGCAGGCACTGTACCTGTGTGCGTAACACCAAGGCTCCTACTTGTACAGGAACTTCTACTTAGTAATGTAAGTAAAATTCATCTCAGTTAATTGAGCTCAAGTCTTTTCTTAGTCCCCACACTCAAGAAGTTACTGTAATTCCTATCTCTTCTTTTCTTCTTGTTTTTCTCACTTGGATCCAACCTTAACTAACCCTGCCAGCAAGTCTTGTCTGCAGCATTTCATCATCACTAGGTAAATATTAAAAGATCCTGAACATTTTCATTTTCTGGACATATCAGTTGGGTTGAGTGGGAAGCTATACCTATAGCCAAATGAAGATAAGACTCGTGACTTGATGAGTTGTGGATTTCTGACAGGAAAATACTTGCCATTCATTAATTAAAATGTAATTCTGGAAACTAGAGTAATTCAGAGTGAGTTTTGGCAGAATTACTTGAATCTCAAATAATTCCTTGTAGTTGAGTTAGAGCTGTCTTTCCCTTTCAGCAGATGGGGAAGCCCAAGGCTGCACTGCTCTTGCATGCTGAAGCAGCTGTGGGTGCAGGCAAAAGTGTCTCATTTTATCTCTGTCCAGTTCCACTACCCTGAATTTACCAATAATGTGACCAGGTGTGTAAACTGAATCTTGTTTAGTACAAGCACGTACTGAACAACATTCTTGCTTCTAGCTACAAAGGTGATTAAGAGACTGGAATATCTCTCTTATGAGGAAAGGCTGAGAGACCTGGGGCTGTTTAGTCTGGAGAAGACTGAGAGGGGATCTTATTAATGCTTACAAATATCTGAAGGGCAGGTGTCAAGTAGAAGTGTCATCTTTTCAGTGATGCCCTGTGATAGGATGAGGGGCAACGGACACAAACTGGAACCCAGGAAGTTCCACCTCAACATAAGGAAATATTGTGAGAGTGACGGAGCCCTGGAACAGGCTGCTCAGAGAGGTTGCATAGTCTCCTTTACTGGAGACTTTCAAGATCTGCCTGGTTCTGTTCCTGTGTGGCCTGCCCTAGGTGTTCCTGTGCTGGCAGTGGGGTTGGACTTGATGATCTCCAGAGGTCCTTTCCAACCCCTACTATTCTATGGTTCTATGATTGTACATTACTATTAAATGCCTGTAAAATTGTTGGTTTTGATATTCCAGGTCTTTGTACATAATAATCAGCTTTTCCTTACATACCTCTAAAATTAATAACTCTCACACTATTTTTTATCTCAAAGTAGTGGCTAGTGGTTCTCGGGGAACTATGTTGTGATAAAAGTCAATAAGTATTCAACATTTAAATAACAAAAAATATTAACCATTACTCTTTGTGTGCAGTGGCCAGTTTCAAACTGATCAGTCACAGTCTTCATAATTGTTTTGTTTGACTTGGTCCTCTAAAAAAAACAAATCTCAGTGCTTTCTGATGGGACAGACAATTGGCTCTTACAGTCTATTGAAGTCCATGGATGCCTACATCCAAGTCACGAAGAGGACTCAAGTCTGTAAGCAGACGAGTCAATGAGGCAGACAGGGGTAGGGGTCAGGAAATTCCTCATGATGGTTTCCTTAATTAAAAGTATTACAGGGATCAATACAGGCCATAAGGAAGCAGGTGGTTGCTACATATTTTTTTCTCACACTGATAAGCTTGTCAGCCAGAGAAGTGCTATAAAGTTGTCATGCACAACTCAAGATTCATATCCCCTGTTCTTCCCCTTCTAAGCAGAGCAAGGCCTTAGGAAAAAACACACAAGATCTGGAGGAAAAGAGATTTGTGAAGATCAGAAGCCTGTTTGTCAGTAGATTTTGTTCTCACAGCCCACATAAAAAAGCATCTAGGAGAACATCTGTCACTGGTTGCTTGATACTTAAATAGTAAACTGCTGGGTTTTAGTTATTTAACTGACACCCATCTCTGGCTCAGCTGGTCCCTGAACTGCAAATTCTTAGTAATGGGGGGAATATTCTGGAGAAATGTCACTGTACACAATCTCTTTTCAGCCAAGTAACTCACAGCAGAGCCTCTTGGCCATTGTCATCATCATGCCATCATCCTTTGATGCTTCAAATGATCAGGCAGAGACAGGATCACAAATCACAAATCTAAAAAGAGTGTCCTTCTCACATGCTGGGAGAAGTGCAAGAGAGAAGTGTGCCTCCCTCTGCAGGTTTCAAGAATGGATGTTCCACAGACTAGCTTTTATTTAATTAATTTCCCTATGGTTTTGTTGCACACAGTGTGCAGACTTAAAACCATGAAACTATCCAAACAATAAAGTATTGAATCTTTAGGAAATTGTAAAGAGAATGAAAGGTTTGCCTGAAACACTTTTGTCCTTTTTTTCCCACCCACTCCACAGACGTGGCCAGAGAGCAAAAAGCAGTGAAACTAAGACTACGTCAGAGAACACCTTTGTGTCTCATACATGTTCATACTTTTTCTTTTACCAGGGCTCCTGCACTACATACTGGTTTTAGGGATCCACTGAAAATCTGTGGGCTCAAGTTGCACTTACACTGGTCTTCAAGCCCCCATTTCACAGACTTGTGTTTAACCCCCTATATATCACATTATTTCATTCACCCCCCTGTGGGATTCATGAACATAAGCTCTACTGAAATATATTTTTCCTGAGGAGTATCACTTGTTACAGAGATAATATACAAAGGTACATGTACATAAACATACAGATAGACATAGGCATAGACATAGACATACACAGTCATGCTTGTTTTTCAGCTTGATCATCTCTGAAGACATCAAATATATTCAACAATGATCTACAGTTCAAAAGACATTACTGTCTCAGTAGATAAAAATGTACAGTTTATAATCTTTAGGTTAACAGGCAATATTTTATTCAGTTCAGAATCCAATAATCTGTTTGAATTACTTTCAGATCAATTATTTATAACAGCGTTAATCTCGTGACCTTGAGAGATAGTAAATTAAGTTGATAGTTGTCAGTCTGAATTCAATCAACACTTACTTCATTTGTTTTTCCTTGAGCAAGCACTATTAAACCTCATCAGAAAGAGTGAGCATTATACTAGGATACACTTGCATAAGGTCTGACACACACCTGCTCGTACTGACCAAGTAGCAGCAGAAAGCAGTAAACAGTAGCAGATATTGTCTCTCATGTTTAGTTTTGAAGCAAAATCTTAAAAATCATGGCAGGAATTTGGAAACTGAAGTCCTATTTTCAAAATTGAGATGATAGGATGGGTTTTTTCTTTGGTTGGTTGGTTTTGTGTTTGTTTGGTCATGTTTTTGTGTCTGGTTTTTTTTGTGTTTGTGTTTTTTGTTTGGTTGGGTTTCTTTGGTTGGTTGGTGTGGTTGTTGGAAGGGTGTTTTGGTTTTGGCTTTGTTTTAGGGAGGGATTCAAACACTATGTTTTGCAGACAAGCATATCTGGAAAAGACTTGATGTGCTCAACTCTTACTGATTTAAGGAAGAGACACGAACACTTTTCAAATCTTTTGCAAATTATTTGGTGACACCTTCTAGTCACCTATTGAGAATCCTAGTGTTTTTGCACCCACTGCAATTCAGAGGGGTTGTGTTTCTAGGAAATAACATACTGAATTTTGGTCAAATGGACAACTTGGAGAGCTTATTTTCAGAAGAACACTAGGAATGTGTAGGCATCTTTAGATGCAAGTCTCAGTAAGTCTGAATAATAAATAAATTAAATAAAAAATGAATATATGAGTTAGGGCAGGAATAATGTATCAGTATCCTTTTTTGTAAATTAATCTTATTTTTTCCTTCTGAAATATCAAACACGTTTTATTACTTAATAAATATTCTTCATCTGAATGTTAAATAAGTCCCTTCATTACCATGACTGACTTGAGTTCCAAAATTATAGGAAACACAAGAGATGACCTTGCAAACTTTAGCTACCACAAGAAGTATATTTTAGCATGTTCTTGACGACTAATTGCATACTTTTTTTCTCTTAAGAAACAAGAGCCATTATGCCCCTGAACTCTTGAGAATTTTTTTTAATGTGAGAGGAAATATAGGTCAAAACATTTATATCATAATACTTGCATGAACATCTATAAATCTCTTAATTAAATGGGAAAAATAAAAGAGAAAAGGATTATTAGTCCCTCCATCTTCCCAACACAGCCAAAATGTACATTGGCATACTTTAATTCCCTGCCAGCAGCAAGTCAATTTTGCAGCACTTGGAAGTGACAAACAAAATAAGGTGACAACGGAAACTATTATAAAGCCCAGGCAAGCATTTCACACCGAGCATGGTGCTTACCTCTGCCTTTAGGCTTTAAACAAGGATCTCAGAAAATTACAAAAGCTACAACCCTCTGTTATTTACGTGAGCAGAGAGCCCACACTGAGCACCACCAAGGTGAGGCAGAGGCTGTGCCAGCACAGTGCTCAGTGTGCTCAGTGGACAGCAGAGGGGGAATCTCACCCAGTGTTTTTAATGCTTCCCAGCAACTGGAAGAACTCCTGCCCAAACACTCTGTAGGTATCTCCTATCCTCACTGTAATTATTTATATTTATTTATTTCAAGTGTTGAGCTCAAATCTAGAGGCAGAACAGCATCCTGTTCTGGCTCATAAATTGCCAGATGAAATAGTTAGAAAATCCAGTCCCAAAATCTTTTCTCTTGATGTTGATGAATGACCACACCAGGTCTCAGTGAGTTTTCTGTTACTGGCATATGGACAGTTTGCAAAATTGAAACATCTTCCTGAATATCACAGAAAGGGAAAAAGTGAAAAAGTCTTCCCCACCAATATTTCTGAAGACCCTTTTCAGATGGGAGCAGACTGTTGTAGCAGGGAGAAGCACCGAGGAGGCAGAAGGGATCAGTGGTGTGATTTGTCACTTCTCCAGTGGAAAACAAAAAATGACATAAAACCATAAGAAACCGTAATCTGACCTTATTAGTATGGCAAGTAAATATCTCTACTCCTGTAAGCACTTCTGAGAAGTCTCAAGCAAGTCTGGTCCACAGTGTTTCTCATCTGATGAAAATTTCACACACATAATGATGACTAAAGACCTGATCTTCAGCTTTTTCCTCACTTCCTGGAAGAAATTCCTTTCCTTTCTACACCGCTACCCATGCATTTATGGGTACAGCATAGCAACAACATCACTGCATTCTTTTCTATTGGCAAAAGTATAGACACACAAGCATAGAAAGGTGACAAAACTGGCATTTAAACCATCCACAGTTTCTGAGGTTTCATAGCAATGTATTGGTTTGATAGCAGTCTTCATATAACTGATTATATCCTGTTGTATGTTTATAGATATAATAGTTTTAATGTTAAATTAAAAAAAAAAAAAAAATTACATGTTTAATAGAATTGTAGAATAGTTTGGGTTGGAAAGGTCCTTAGTGATCATCTAGTTCCAACCCCCCCTAGACCAGGTCCTTAGTGATCACTTAGTTCCAACACCTCCCACTAGACCAAGTTGTTTAAAGTCCCATCCAACCTGGTCTTGAATACATTCAGTGATAGAACATCCACAACTTCCTTGGGAAGCTTGTTCCAGCACCTCACCCCCCTCAAAGTGAAGAACTTGTTCCTGATTTCTAATCTAATGTTTAATATCACAAGGTACTAAAATGCTTCAGAATAAAGAGCATATTAATAAACAGCCCTGTTCTTGCAGATGGTTCCTTAATGGCCTCCAAAATTAAGAACAGAACATTCTTTGAGTTTACTTTAGTTACTAATCAATTATATGAAATGATACTTAGGAAACATATAATTAATTTGCTTTCAGTATGATGCAGGCATAAAAGGATGATCATCAGAAGAAAGGGTGCAGAAAAGAGAAACCTGATAGCAGACTTCTTCAAACGTCTTTTTGGTTGGTTTTTGTTTTGTTTTGTTTTTTCATGTACATGATGCATATTCTTTTTATAGAGGAAAAACTAGAGATGAACCATAAAATAACCATAGTGTGAATGAATGGGTTCTGCTGCTACAACTAAATAACAATGAAGCAATTTTTATGCTGATTTACACGTAGGAGAGGGCAGTTCCAAGTCCTGATTTTCAGGATGGGCAATATTTTTAAAAGAAGGACAGGACTAGCACTTGGGAGATTAATATTCAGCAGTTCTTCCACAGGTTCTCATGTAGCCAGATACAACTTGATTTCTAAATAAGCTTGTGCAACCACATTTTTGTATCTTCCATTTGTCATCTAATCTAAAGAAGCAGAGCTGGATGCGATGACAAAAAGGCAAGATTCCTTCTTCCCTTGAATAAATGCCTCAAACAACAGGCACCTATTTTTCATCCTTATCTGTTTTGCTACCTGATGTCTCAGCTTCTGCAGTGGCACTCCTACAGGGGTAATCTTGAGGAGCTACTGGTTTCCCCTCAGCTTTGTGTGAACCTTCTGCATCAACCAAGGACACACAGACCAGACATAGATGGACCAGGTACCTCAAGCGCGGTAAATGGAGGAAAGCTTAACTGAGAAACTTTAAAGGCATATATGTCGCATGACAGCGATGAAGATTTTATCTGTGCCAGTAAGATCCAGGCCCCTTAGAGGTGACTAAAAAGCAGAACATAAGTGATCAGAAAGCTATGATGCTGACATCTGACTGCGCTCCAGTGATTTCCCAGTCAGAGGGAAACCAGGCTGGCTCAAAGCCTCAAAGGCTTAAAAATCCGGATCAGTGTGAATAAAATGGGTGGTACTCTTGCTGATCTGGTTTCTGGACCATTTTTGCTCTTCCCAGTACACAGTAACCCCACTGCAGAAAAAAAAAAAATTAAAAAATATTTAAAAAAAAAAAAAAAAAAGTCAATCTTCCATTTACTTCTCTGTAACTGCCAGGGACAAGTCGCAATATTTCCCCTGTGCCCATTGTGCAGCTGGCTGCTGCAGTCTCATTTCTTTTCTGACTATCTGGTAAGAGATCCTAAAGTGGCCCTTAATGTATCCCTTTTTTAATTTTCTGAGTTATACTCATTAGAACACTCAGGACAAAGTGCTGAATAAGTTTTTCCTGCTTTGTCATTTGGCTGAACTGCTTCTATAGCTTACAGCTAGGTTTATTTGAGTAGTCTGGATCTAACTTTACAGGACTGTGAAAAAGACAGGAACAACTGTGCTGTGTAAATTTCTTCTAACATTAGTCATTGTAATTTACAGCACTTGTGGTGGTATAGCTCTGAATAAACGTCTTCAGCTTTTTGAAGGTTTAACTAAGGAAGGTGTACGTGACTTGTTCTGCAATCATTGTATTAATGGTCTTAAATTAACGTGTTTGATTTTGCTTTAAGAAATCTACTGTGGTAATGCTCTTTTGAAGCAACGCTGCTTAGCATTTGTAGGATTAATTCTGCTTTGCTATAGGATTTTTATTTCCTCACATTTTTTTGCCAAGATGGGAAAATGAGATGACAAATGCTAGAGATCCATGTGGCTGCTCATTCTCATGGCACTGGGAGCAAAGGATTTGCTATGCTGCAGGGAGGAGGCAGGTTGTTGATGCTTCCCATAGAAGTGAGGTAGATGACAGGGGCTCCTGGACAAACCACCCAGAAAGGGTGGTGGAAGATACAGGCACCTTCTGCAGAATCAGGAAGGATTTCACCATGCTCCTTCATCAGCTATGTGTTCCCTCACTGGCCACAGAGGCAGATTCCTCTAGGGAATAGCTCCTAGGTGGATCGAATTCAAGGTACCCTTGTTAGCAAATGATGAAGAGACTGAGACCTGAGCAGTGAGAAGTGCTGAGCTGTGACTGGATGCAGACATCTCAGTGGGAGACATAGCATGGGGGCTAGGGCTGGTAACCCTTCTTGGGAACCACAAGCATCCCCCACCCCTGAAAGCCACAGCTCATCTCCTCACTGACATTCACACAAAAATTAATTTAACTTCCCATAAAATTAATCATCAGGCCTCTGCCAGTAGTTCACAATGTTTTAAGGGGGTTTTGTTGAGCCATACTGAGGGAGTGGCCACACTAATTGAACAAGGAATTGAAATACCTGCTGTAAGCCAGAAGCTAAGCTTGACTACACAATGTGTACATGCTACATGCCCTTGCAAAGAGCTGGGCCATCATTGGTAAAGGCAACATCAGCCTGGAGCTTATTTCAAAACCATAAAGTTCGCTTTCTTTTTCCTTCTTTGCAACCAATTTCTTCTGGTTGTCGATCTACATATTGTACCCAGAGTTCTCTGAAGCAGCAAAAGTCTGGGGATGAATTGCAAGACAACCAGTAAGAAACCCCTCAGAAGAGAGATTTTTATGAAGTGCTAAGCACATCTCTGATTGTTATGCTCTTTAAAGCACTTTGAAATGAATACCTACATGGGACCAGAAATACTCAAACTCAAATATATTACTCAAAATTATTTATCAGGTTTACTATTTGTCTGTTTTCATTGTTTATCATGCCGTTACACTACTCCCATGCACCCATATCTTTGTCAGTGCATCATTGCATAAGTGAATCTTGCATCTTGCTAGTAAAAAAAAAAAAAAAAAATCAGATCTCATCACTCTTTAAAGAAAGTAAAGATCCTAACTGGACTGAATACAAACTGCACTGACTATAGCTATTTTTAGATTAAAATTTTTGCAAGGAAATACAAATGCCCTGAAATGAAAGTTTTTCCATTTCATTTCTCATTTTTCATTTTGCCCTTCCAGGGTGAATTATTTCTTTGAATTCTTCAATTTGAAAAGATTGTGAAAAATTTTCCAAAGCAGCTTGACCACTGTGTTCAGTCATTCTGGAAGTGGAAATTCCGGCTGATCCTGTTCAAAATGAACACTGGCTTTCAAATTAGACTGCATGTACAAAAGGGTAAATATGAAAAACAGCCAAACATGATTGACTCGAATGACTCTGGAAATATAATTTTGAAACATTTTACTAGAAAGAGTTCTCTTTTTGTCTTTGGTTTTGAGCTGGAATCTATTCTCTAGATTTAAACAAACAAACAAACAAACAAAAAAAACACAAACAAAACCTAACCCACTCGGAGATGGAAAACAGGTTTCCTTCCCAGCTCTGGTATTGTTGCTCTGTGGAGCAGATTAAAGACAAAAAATTTATTAACCATGAAGGTTAGTGAAGGAACATTTAACATGAGTGTTATTACCAAACCTTCCTTGTGTTGCTTTCCAGAGGAGAGTGATGTTACTGATGGTTAGTACATCTCTATTATGAGAAAAGGCTGAGAGCTCTGGGACTGTTTATCCTGGAAAAGAGAAGACTGAGAGGGGATCTTATTAATGTTTACAAATATCTGAAGGATGGGTGTCAAGGAGAAGGGGCCAGTCTCTTTACAGTGCCTTCTGATAGGACGAGAGGTAATGGTAGCAAGGTGAAACACAGGAAGTTCCACCTCAACATGAGGAAAAACTTCTTCACTGTGAGAGTTACAGAGCACTGGAACAGGCTGCCCAGAGAGGTTGTGCTCTCCTGCTCTAGAGACTTTCAAGATCTGTCTGGATCTGTTCCTGTGTGGCCTGTTCTAGGTGTTCCTGTGCTGGCGGGTGGGGTTGGACTTGACAATCTCCAGAGGTCCCTTCTAACCCCTACCATTCTATGATTCTAGTAGATACTCAGCAACATGTGTAACCTAAGGAGGACAAGTGACAAAGGATATAAGCTGAAGCAAGAGAGGTTCAGATGAGGCCAGAGGAGAAACTTTTTCTCCAAAAGGATAGGTGAGATTCAGAGCAGGTAGCCCAGAATGATTGTGCCATCTGCATTCTTGGAGGTTTTCAAGACCCCTTCAGCAACCTGACCTAACACCACAACAGGCCCTACTTTGGGCAGGATGTTGGACTGGGGACCTCCTGAGGTCCCTTCCAGCCTGAACTACCTTCAAGCCTACTTTGTCAGGAAGACTAAAGGAGCTGACTTTCCACCTGTCTATCAGCATGTAAGTTTATCTTCTGTGATCCCATCTGTCTTCTGTTGTACTGTGATTTTGTGCATTTTCAAACAGTCAGCTGTTCCATGCCCCCCCCAGCATCCTTGTGTCTGCTGAAGTTTAAGGAGTTGCACTTCCATGCAGCAGCCCAGTGTGGTGTGTGACCCATTCATGCTCCTGCCTGCAACTCCCAGCTTTGGAAATGTCCCTAGCATGTGACACAGGAGACAGAAAGGCATTATTCAAGGAGAATAGAGGGAAATCTCAGTAGTCCTGCTCCTGCATTGAAGCCTGAAGCCATACCTGCTGCTGTACATGGACCTGTTGCTATTCTTCTCACATGGCATTCTGTCTTTCTTGAGAGCATATCCTCAGGGGATACGCAGTATTTATTTGTGGTAACCTTTGGGTTTAACGTGCAAGCTGCAGGGTGCATTTTATAACTTTGTTTTATCTTCCTCAGAATGTCTATGTAAGCCACCTCTGTGAGTACAAAGTTTGCTCTGGGGTCTTATTGTGACAGTGTTTCCTGATTTAGTTTAGAGTTATTCAGCCTGTGATCTGTGAACTGCTGTTGCCCCACAGAACATCAAAGATGTTCCACAAGATTATTGCAGACCCTCTGTCTTCCCCAAAACACCCCTCCTACACAGTCAGGCACAAAATGAAACAAAGCAAGGGCAATTCAATAGTAAATGAGTACTTAAGTTTACACCGTTGTTCTGGGTTGGAAATTAATAGCATCATGCTGAAACTGCATGAGATAGTCCTTTTTTTTTCTCTCCAAATTGTACATGGTCCTTTAATTAAAGAAGTTAGTTGACACATCAGTTAAATGAAATTAATTTAGGTTTAGTTTTAGATGCTCTGAAAGACTTTTTGCACCTTATTTATATTCCAGCCACCACAGAGTACTAATTTGGGCAGTTAAAATTTCTAAGCATTGCTTTTATTCAAAAGTGTAGCTTGTTAATGCCAACTATGCTAATAATGAGATTTTTCATGAGTTTGTGAGATAATGGATAAAATCTTTAGAAAAATCCTTTAATTGTTTCTCTAATGTTTCTATAATTGCCAACCATGATACTGCAGCTGCATTAAACTTTGTTTTCTGAAATAGAAGGAAATGATTGCTCACTTTCCACTCCATGTTAAGAATATTCAGTGGAAAGATGTCTTAGAATAATTTTAGAGGATGTGAAGGATATGTTGTGCACTATCCCAAAGAATATTTTTGCTCTTAGCTAGAGTTTTATCAATATATCCTCACAGAAAACTCACAGTTAGCTCCAGATGCAGTTCCTGTATATGAGCAACCTCTCCTAAACCTGGTTCCCTGCTACTCCTAAAAGCCTCAGGATCCTTCCTTCACCCTGTGGGCTCAGAGCAGGGCAACTCAGGGGGTACCACTCTCACAAGGTGGAGATCATCAGTAGTTAAGAGCAGTGTTCTCTAGGAAACAAATCAGCATGTACTGATTGCCTGAAAACATTCAATAGTAAGCCCTTGATGAACACTGTTGTGTTAGCCTGTGGCATCAGTTGGAGAGCTGGCTAGCATCTTGTCTGCAACCCCCAGCCCATCCCTCCCTGTGTGCCAACCTCTTCTTTCCCTTGCGTCCTCTATCTGCTTTAATCACCTGATATCTTTGAAGTCTCTTCAAAGGTCTGCTGTTAAAAATTAATATCCAGTAGATGATGCTTCCTGTGGTTTTAGGCAGGAAAACTGCCTCAAGTAATGGCTCTGCTCCTGTCTTGATGCTTCATTCAACATCTGGCTACATTTCCCTGCATCCCCTTGCCTCCTAACTGTGTAGTTAACCCTTCATAACCTCTTACAAACAGCGTGCGGGAAAGAAGACAAATACTGAACACAAATTATTGCATTATACTTAAATGTGCAGGATACAAATTTTGCTAGGCATTGTTTAGGAATATTGCATATTAATGATGATCACAGTATCTTGAGGGAGCTGCTTCTTTTCCCACTACTTTTACATCTGAACAAATCCATTGGCCTTCACAGTGCTAATCCTGCATTTCAGTGCTACAAGATCAGACAGAAGTCTCACATATGTTTGTCCCTTACAGAAGCTTTGCTGTACTATTATGTAAATCAGGATCACCCACACTGAAGTCATTACAGCCATAATCCATAAATATTCTTTTATTGCTGTTATTTTGTGTTAAATTATTATCTAATACCCACAATTAAAACCCTAGTCAGTATTTTCTAGGTATAGCTGTCAAATATGTAGTAGATGTTTTTATAGGACTAAAGCTGAGAGGCCTTAAAGTTATCAGCTGGTGAGTCTGATCTCAAAGGACTTAATAGGGCCAATGGGCAAATTTTAGGCCTTGGACATCTGCTTTGTCCTGGGTAATTGGCTACAAATGGTGAAATGAGAATTCTCTCTGCATTCCTTCCATTTGCAGCAGTACCTCCTTCTGTTTCAGTTTGCTTGCCTTCCAGTATGGATGTCTGTGGAGGGAGCAGAGACTAGAGCTCCATTGGTCTAGCATTTTGTTCACATGTTCCTCTTTGAATTAGAGCTAACCTTGTTACCCTCTTGCTTTCTTCTCAGTTGTAAATATCTCAAACCTGGGGAAAAATATGACTCACTGTGTGTTGGGGGTCTTCAATTTATCATTTCTGTTTGGGAAATTTTGTGTACTTTATCATGGCATCATGTTTCTGAATGCAGATTCAGTACATGGTGTTAATTTTTCAGTTTTGATCTTTTTCATTAACTGCTGCGCAGATTGATATCAAATCCTAGTATTGCTCCCAAAACCACATGGTTCAGATCTCAGTAAAGTCTAATAGATAACCAATATGCAACTGTTAAAGGAATGCAAACTATATCAAAGTGGAATTGACTAATTCTCCTCTAAATTTTTTTCTCTGAATCTACCATGAAATGACCTAGGAGATGTCTGTATTCACATCAGCAAGTGGGACCTGGAGCTCTCCTTAGTGCAAAATGTTTAACTCTAAGGAGGGGAAAAATCAAGAGAGTCCATAGTAATAACACTGACACAGCTGCAGTGAAGTTTTGCCTGCAGGGAAGGAAAAAAAAAAAAAAAAAGTTTTCAGTAGAATTACATTTTTTATTCACCTACTCTGAACCTTCTTAGACTGTCCTCAGAGACAGCACACCCCATATGGACTACTAAGTCATGGCTCTTGTTTATGGGCATGGCTATCCATTTAAGGATACTCCCTGTTGACTCACCTTAAAGTGCAGCTTACAAAATATCAACAAAGGCTCATATTCATTGGAGCAATCTGAACATGCAGAACTTCTGTGGGGTGGGTGTCTTGAATGCTGCACACCTGCCTAATAACAAAAGAGTGGAAGTTATTCAGGGATGAATGCATTAAAAACATGCTTCTCCATGGAAATAGATATAAGATTAGGGTAGAATGAAGAACAGGCTTTCAATTAAGCCATGTGGTATGAAATCTGACCGAAGTTACCTCTTAGCAATACTTCTCAGGCATGTTTACTACTGCAGATGACGCAAGTGTAATCCATTGACATACATGTATTTCCCCCTACCCGCAGGCCTGCTCTGCTAAAGAAGGGAGTTTATTTTCTGATGTCACAGGAAAATGCATATTCCTTCGTGATTATTAAAAGTTTTAGTTCCTACTAAAGGTCATCTTGAATTTAGCAGACGCTTTTTTCTTGAGTGGGTTCATCCTGAGTTCTACTTCAGAAAGGAATGTGTAAATATCACCCTTAATTAGAATTAAATAGCTCCCAAACTATATTATTCATGCAAGTCATACTCTAAATTGTAAACAAAATCTGAGAAAGGTTGCCCTATCTTGTATGATAACTCATTCCAGCTCTCCATATAGAAAGGAAAGCAAGAGCACATACACAACACTAAGACTTCTGAAACAATGCGTATAGACACTGAACAGTTCTCCATTTTTATTTATTGCCATAAGCCCATAAATCACAAACCAAGGTGTGTCATGAGGATAACACAAAGACAGCAGCCATAGCATTTCTTACCTCAATAAGGGAATCCTATGTGACTTTTAAAGTAAAATTTCTGAAATATTGACTACTGTAGGATATTGAAGACTACTTAATATTATACAACTTATGAATTAAGTAATTTGTCAGATAATTTAAACAATAAGCAAGGTAACATGAAAAAAAAATCTTAATATTTTTTAATATCCTGTAAGAAAATTGACTTTGTCCAGGTATAGATTTTTGAGGGGTCAACAAGGGAGGGGTGGGAAGAGATGTGCACCATGTAATAATAGTTTTGCCACTCATGCTCTGTGTTGCAACACAGAGCATGTGTCTTCAGCTTCATATATCTTCTTCCTCTTTATCCATGTTAAGTCTTTGAATACAAATACTGACTCTGGTCATCTTGTGCTAAAGAAACACAATTATGCCTGTGAAGAGCTGATTTTGAGCAATTCCTGGCAGAAAAGCTGCTGGCCTTGTCTGTGTTTGATCTATATATTTCAAAGGAGAATATTAGATATGCGATGGGGTGCCAAGTGTTCCCAGCTTCTGACTTTCCAGTGACTTCTGGATTTGTGTCAGTCTCTATACCTACCTATGAATGTGTGTGCAAAAAACTGTGGGAAGTCAGGAGATAATAAATGGAAAATGGCTCAATCCTGGCTTGTCTGGGTGTTTAGACATATGTTTTATCTCTATGTGTCTCCTTTTGTCTATGATCTCTTACTCCCCTGATACTACCACAATCAAAAGAGATAACTGAAGCCTTTTACAGCAGACTGAAGTCCAAAACTCCTTCACTTGTTTTCTTGTTCTATACTTGTCTCAGATAAGATCCTTCTTTGTAAATTCTTGAATACTTCCTTTCTTCTGAAAAGATAGCTAGAAGATAAATTGAAATGCCCTTTCAATAGAAAATAGCTAGAGCTGAATTTGATTTCCACCTCAAACAAGGTCTTTTTGTAATATAATATGCTAACAGATGCATTGAAACGGCACACCATCAAATTCAGGAAAGTTCTAGGTAAAAGCAAGACATGCTTTTAATAACTGTTTGTAGAGAGAATAAAGGAGTTGCTCTTACTGGGAGGTATACTTTGACTCAGAAACTATTTCTTAGTTTAGGGTACTTAGTGAAGAATGAGTGCACCTTTTTGCATAGTATATCATGAGAAAAATGGTAAACTGCAAAGACTGCTGTGAAAAAGGATGTCCTTGTCATCCTAAAATGCAAGAACTGAAGGAACTGAATGGAAATTCAAGCTTAACGTGGACTCAGAGGCCAAGGTAAATTTGGGAAATGAACTCCTGAAGCATTGGAAAGATCTTTTCTCGCAAGTCATTGAATCACAGAATCCCAGATCAACCTCCTCAGGAGTCAAATCTTTGCTCATAACAACAGCATTAACAGTTCCTAAACTATTCTCTTAATCTAAAACCAGTCATTAAAAGTCACAATTAATCATACAGGAAAGGAGAGGAAAATTCAATTAAAACTTTTCAGATATGAAGTACTAATGACTTAATTGTAATTGTTTCCTCTTGACTGTTGCCATAATTTTCCTAAGGAAAAGCTCCTAGTAGACAATTTTAGACAGTGTTGTAGTTTATAATATATGGCTTTCTCAGGTAGATGAAAATAAATTAACTGAGGTGCCTTGTAGGTGTTTTTATCGTGAGCCTCTCTTTTCCAAAGTTAAAGCAAACATACATATATCTACATATACGGTAGTACTGTGGGCAGAAAGAAAGAATACTGATTCTTAACGGAAATTTAAGAAAAAAGTGCAGTAGATGCATTGAAATAACAAGTGCTCTTTTACTCTAGTCTGGAGATCATTTTTCAGAATCAGAACAATGCAGAAGTATCTAACAGTCACCTGATGGGTTTGAAGGACATTTCATGCCTTCCTTACACCAACTTCATCACTACAAAAGAAAAGATACGTGAATTCTCTTCAAACTAGTAATTTGGATTCATGTGGCAGTTTCCACGAAGACTGAGGAATCTGAAGATCTGCATTTTGCAAAATCAAATACTCATTGATGTTCCAATGTGTCAAGTGGCTCTTACTTAAATTACTTACCTATTTTTGCTTACCACCAACACAGTCATGAGAAAGGCCCTTTAAGTCAATACAATCAGTGAAATTTTTCAAAAAGTATTTTAATTCTTCTGTTATACCAGAGGAAAATTGTAGAATAGAATAAAAAATAATCTTTCTTTAAAAGTGTCAAGGTGTTCAATCCATCTAGCATGTGACTAGTTCTTGTTATCTGTCTTATGATATCTTAGTTGACAATCGGTATTTGGTTAAGACATAGGCCATTTGGGCCTGTTGTTGGAATGTGCATAGAAGGTACTATTTCTATGGTGTAACACCACCTGGTCCTACAAGTTGCCTGGTAATGAAGGGCTTTTGATGTTGTTGACGCCTGAAGGTTTTGCTCGATTAGTCTCATGTTAGGTTGGTGTTTTGTGGCCTAGAAACTGGAGATAGCTTTCAAATCCTTTTCTAAGATTGTAATGATTGTGATCACTGGAGTGTACTATTATATTTTCCACTAAATATGTTCCAAAATCTAATGGCTTCATTGGGCAATCTGTAGGAATAATCTTTCTCAATAATGGATCAATACAAGAGAATGACATATCCTCTTTCATGATAACAGAATACTATTTTCTGTTGAAAAAAATAGATATATTTAGTAATTCTCTCAAACACATTTTTTTTTTCAATATCCTACATTACATAAATATGAGAAAGTCTGTCCCAGTAATTCTTAAAGAAAAAATACAATCATTTTGAAAAAGTAAATTTTGTCCTGAAAGCAAATTAAGTGTCTGCTTGTGCAGCACACTGGAGTGTCCAAGGTAGCAGTGACTGAGCCAGCTCCAGGACTGCAAGAATGACAGATGCTTGAAGGCAATATGCACCAGCCTTACTGAAACATATTTACTAACTTGGGTGCAGTGTGGATCAAATGTGGCTATAGTAGTTTTTGCAATGTAATTGGTACATCCCTGCTGCCCTACATGCGTAGTAGTTATATTGCAAACACCTAGGGCTAATCTGGGATTTTTATATATTATATTCACTTAGGCACTTATGACAATGTTACCATTTGAGCTGGATCGCCACCATATTCATTGTGTAGACGTTGGTTTTTCTTATATCTGTACCTCTGAAACCATTGTCTTCCATCACAATAAAAAAAGATCAGCTTTGGTCCACATTCAGTTCTTCTGCCACATCAGGGTTGGGTCTCAGGTCTTTGTATCCTATCTGGACTTTCTTGTAGTTTTTCCCTGTCTGTATGTGAGCAGTGCATTCCTGTTTTGTGTGCTGCATAGGAAATAACAACAGAAGAGTCAGTCCTTGTAAAACTAAATTAAGTAAGGTGGTGTGCCTGAAGGTAGGTTCCCATCAGCCTCGTGTACACAAATTGGTGTCACAGTGGCACTTCCAGCCTCATCCTTCCCACAATCTGTGTACCTCCCTCCAGGATCCAGTCTTTACATCTTTTCTTTCCTTTATTTGATTGCAGCTTGCATCGTTGTCTTATTTCCTGGGGTCAAACCTAACTAGAAATAGTTGCACCATGGAAACCTGAAAGAAGCTGATAAACTTCCTATACTTTGCAGTATGCTGAACTACAACATCTCTTGGATTACTGATGTTGCTAGGGAGCGCAGGGGGGTCATTAGTTGTTTTGTGATTCCTGTTTGGGACCAAATCCATTTGAATATGCTGACGTGACCCATTAGTTCACATACTAAACTTCAGCATGCTACACCTTACAAAATCTGCTGTCAGTATCTCATCACAGATCTTCATGGTGTGATTTAGCTCTCAGAGGATGGTAATAGAGACCATGTAGTTCTTGACCTTAAAACTGTAGAGGTCTGTCACAACATTTACTTAAAAATAAGCTGTGATTTCTCAAGTTTGAAAAGTTTCCTTCCGTAGGTGATCACAGTATTCTTCACAAACCTTACACTTTTCACTGTGTGGGTGTTTATGACAAAATGCAGGATGGTTGTCTGTTTCCTTTCAGGCATAATGTTGACTTTAGGCAAGAAATATATATCTAACAGATTTTGTCACCTCTTATATCTACTATTATTACTGTATAGGTCCCCTTAAAGATGCACTCTTCTCCCCACAGTGCACCACTTTGCTGGTAGAAGACAGTAACTTCATGCAATGCTTATATCTTAGGTTCTGGCAAACACTAGAGTTTGAACTATTTTATTCTTTGTACTACCCCATCTTTGTTGGGTTGCCTGGGCTGCTCATCAGATGAAAATATAATGCAGTGTTTTACAATGCATTGAAGCAGGCCTCATATTCCCTCCTTGTAGTCAGCAAGGGTTAGTTAAGATTTCTTCTTTTCTCCTTTTGTAGTTTCTGATGAACTTGTCTGTCTTCCTTGTGAACTGGTGGAATTTTTCTATTCCAAAAAGCATAGTCATGAGCACTTCTGTCAGAGCACAACTTCACCCTGTGCATGTCACAGTTTGAAAATCCCTCTTTAATTAAAAAAAAATAATGATTGGAGGGGCAAAAAAAAAATCATAAAATATTTTCAGGTTGACCTAAAACTTTTTTTTCTTTTCCCCAATTAGATACAATATAGCTTTTTTGTGTCCTAGTTCTGGATTTTTTTAACTTTTGACCTTATGAATATTTTTTTCCATGTTTTATCAGCATCATAGTTTTGACCATGGTTTTGTTCTTTCCCTGACAATTCTTTTTAACATTAGGAGGCAAAGCTTGCTTTGTCCCAACAGACACTTAGAAGCTGGACTAATATACCTTAAAAAATTACAAAGCTTCTTATTATCAAGTTTTTTTCCTTGATTTTTAATGCCATATGAGCTTGACCAACTCTGCAGCATATCTACTGTCTCTCCTGATTCTTGTTTTAGTTTTAAAAGATAAGGCAAAACAGCCACACAGTTATCTCTCTGCAGTATCTCTCATCAAACATTTTTGGTATTGTTACAATGTTCTGAGGATCATTCATAAGACTGTAAAGCTATTATTTACTTTTTTAAAACTTAATTTTCTGATCTCTATCCTCCATGGCCGTAACTGCGTTCCAAAGTGATTTCTAGCTCATGAAATTGTGCAGCATTTTAATCTGCAAGACCAGCAGACCAGGTGGTCTCAGTCCCTGCATACTATTTGCTCTGCCTCTTATACCTATCTGGCTTCCCCATGGATCACACTTTCTGTCTTCCTTGCAGGTCTTGCTAAACTGCATGGTGCCTAACAGCTAGTCGATAGCACAAGAGGAATCCCTTTTCTGTGAAAAGGTGTTTTATTTAAATGTCAGTTTGCTACAGCTTCAGTTCAGGTAACAGTCAAGAAGAAAAGCCTCTGAATACCTTTTTACCTTTCCTTCCACTGGGACCTGCTGCAGCATTCCAGTACACAGAGGTTGCAGTAATCCCAGAGCTGGTCAGCTCTGTATCTGGGCCATTATGACTGGATAAGCCAGTGATCTCAGACATCTATTCTGTGCTTGTTCCCTTCTGTCATCAATTGACATGCAAATCTTCTCATAAAGTAATTGCAGTTTAATTAACAATCATTTTCAGCTGTGCCCAGCTATAGGTCAGACTATGGGCTTGGTTTCTTAGTTAAACCTTCAATCTGCTTTGACACTCCCTTTTTGGAGTACAAACAGGTTCTAGTGCAATTCTGTCAAAGCACAGGGATGAAGCTTCTCTTCCTGTAAATTGTTTGAATTCCAGAGAATGTAATGCACTAATGCAATTCTAATCCTTCAGGCACAGGTTTTTCTGAAAACATACTTAAATTAAATTTAAATTAATATAACAAAGAAAACATCTGGGCATGCATAAACATAGATCTTTTGAAGGACAAGTGATGCAAACATTAGGGTAGAGCTTAGAAGAGTTTTTCTTAGCTGTGTCACTGGGTCTACCAGATGGTGTGAACTTCATTTGCAGTGTTTGAGAGTCTGGCCAAGATTTCAGCAGTGATTTTGCCAGAGGAGGATGACAAAATATGGCCTATGCAGATATTCTTTAAAGGCTTATGTAATGCTTCTTATTTTATTCTATTTTATACTGTGTCCCATGCCAAAACTTAGACTACAGAGTTGCAAAATACTAATATGTTTTACAGGGAATGGGATATTTAAATCTGTGATGATTAACTTTTCTGAGGACTCCACAGTGTATAGAGAGCTGTTATGGAATTTGGCTGTTAATCAGGATTGTATATTTGCAATACGTAGGTATGCCTGGCAGTTGAAATACATTGAAATAGTGAGAGGGAGCCTGAGTTTCACATGATGCTGTTTTATGGCAAAATATCACTCAACTAGGAGGTCTGGAGTTGAGGTATGACTCTTACAGGGAAATTCTATGGTTTGTGGCCTCAGGTTACAAGGGCACATAGTGCTAGGACAAGGAGTAATGGCTTTAAACTGATAGAGGGTAGATTTATATTACATATAAGCAAGAAATTCTTTATTGTGAAGGTGGCAAGATGCTGGAACAGAATACCCAGACAGGCTGTGGATGCCTCACCTCTGGAAGTGTTCAAGGCCAGACAGGCTGGGGCTTTGAACAACCTAGTCTAGTGACAGGGAGGTTAGAAGTAGATGATAATGTCCCTTCCAACCCAAACCATTCAATGATACCAACCTCATCTGGATTTAAAATATCCATATCTATGAAACATACCATGTAGAGTACATTGCTCCAAATGTGCAGCGTCAAGGCATGTACACCTATAGAATGACCTGTACTATATAAAAACAAAGAGCCACACAGTCACTCCAGTGTATCTTGAGGAAATTCAAGGAAGGGTTATGGTCTGAGCTAAAAGTCATATTATATGCCTATATGAAGGCATATGGACCAGTTTTTATTGATAGTTGGGGCTCAAAAACCAGTACAAAAACCTATTTTCATTGGTTTCCAGATTCAAGAGTATGATAACAGAATAAAAATAGATTGCGGTCCAGAATTTCATAGAATCATAGAATCACAGAATGGCCTAGGTTGGAAGGGACCTTAGAGATCATTTAATCCAACCTCCCTGTCATGGGCAGGTACGCCTCTCAACTAGATCAGGGTACACAAGGCTCTGTCCAACTTGGCCTTGAACACCTCCAGGGAGGGGGCAGTCACAACGTCTCTGGGCACTTTATTCCAATGTCTTGCTACCCTTGTGCTGAAGAATTTCTTCTTAAGATCAAATCCAAATCTATTCTCCCTCAACTTAAACCCATTTCCCCTTGTCCTATCAGTCAATGCTCTTGTAAAAAGTCCCTCTCCAGCCTTCCTGTAGATTCCTTTCAGGTATTGGAAGGCAGCTATTAGGTCCCCCCGAAGTCTTCTCTTTTCAAGACTGAACAATCCCAGCTCCCGCAGCCTGTCCTTGTAGCAAAGGTGCTCCAGCCTCTGGATCATCTTTGCGGCCCTCCTCTGAAAGCGCTCCAACAGATCTATGTCCCTCTTATGGTGGGGACACCAGAACTGGATGCAGTATTTGAGGTGGGGTCTCACAATTTTAGACTTTCGATCCTGTTCAGAAGATTTGGTCTTGTAAGAAATTGATCTATGCCCATATGTAGAAGCAACATGGCCATGTATGACAATTTTTAAAGCTGGAGCTTTAACATTTCAATTCCATTTAACGCTTCTGTTTCCATAACATATGACTGGCATTGCAACATAAATACCTCATGTTCCATATCGAGTAGTGATTTAAAAGTTTTCATTCCTCTAAGGCACACAGATTCTGTTACAGATAAGAGAAAAAAACCCTGGGGAAAGAAGGGTGGGGTAAAAAAAAAGATCTTTGACTTTAAAGATAATTTAAAAAACATATCGCTTTTGCAGTCCCACAAGGAGATAGAATTGCTGGATACACAGGTTTGTTCACATATTAATTTATAGATTACTTGTCCAACATCATCTACTCATTATCAAGTGAATATACTACGTTTGCATATTCACATTAAAAGCTTCCCACTCTATTCTGCTGCATTAAACTGAACTCTGTAGGGTGTATTGCAGGTTATTCCTGTAAGAGAGTTAAACTTCTTGACTTGAATGAAAATATATTTCAGTGCATCACTTTTATAGAGAACTATTGTTTAATTCAAAGTGTGGAAAGTCCACATCATATGCATAGACTTTCTGTGCAGATCCACAGCTGAAAAGAGGCATACCAATAAGGAAGTCATTGTAGGATAGGTGTCATAGATTATTATATGCAACAACATAAGGGAACAAACAAGAATTAAATTATTAAAAATATCTCAAGCAGCAAATTAAATAATTAAAAATAATCATAAAATATTGCAATAAATTAATGCTATTAAAATCTCAAGTAATGCAGACAGGCCAGATGCCAGACATAAAGATCCAGCAGCACCTGTTTGTCCGCACTTCAGATCTGTTTGTTTCAAGTTCAAAAGCATAAACAGAAGTCCAGTAACCCAGAAGAAAGGATATGATATTCTCTTCTGCAGTGACTCTGCTTTGCCAACTTACTATAGCAGTTTCATTTACTACCTTGTCTTCCAGATAGCCAGCATCTTCTTCCTGGGTGCTAGCTGACACTGGCCTCTCGCCACCTATTCATCCTCTTTTTCTTCTAAACTGTAAAGAATTCCTCTTTAGGAATTATTATATATCTGCTATTATTTTTTTTTTTCATGTTCTTAGACTCTGGTCACATCTATTGTAAATCTTTTGTCTTTCCATACAGCGTGAAGAGCTTTTGGCTCTTTCCTTTCCACTTTCACCCCGTGGCTGGTTTGATAGGCCTCCTCCATTTCTTTGTTCAGTTTATTCACCCCAAACCATGGGCATAAGGAGTTCACTGAATACTGGTGCTCACCACAAATGAGGCTGTGAAAATTCAGTGAATTAATATACTGATTGCTACTGAATTGCATAGACAGAAACAGACTTAAATATGTGCTTATGGTTTAACCGAAGTTTCACTAGAACTCTGGAAGAGGAATACCCCTTTTCTAACATTGTATGACCTTCCCAGTAACAAAATTTATATATGCGAGTTTCACTGTTGCATTTGTTCTTGTGGGGTTTTTGCTTGTTTTTGTTAGATTGTGTTTGTTAGCAAAAAAAAAAAAAATACAGCTAGCAAGGTTTGCTTTGCTTTTGTTTTCTACACTCAGCTCATGAGGATGTCTTGTTTTGTAGGTTTCATTTTCAAATACCTTGCTTTCAACATTGTGGCATCTCTTCCTTTATAAACACTGAAGAAGTCTCATCTAGACTGTATGTAGGTTCAGTCTCTGTCCTGGGGCCAGAAGTCCTTTATCTATCTAAGACAACTGAACACTGGTCTTACAGGATGCCTGGCAGTGCTTGTTGAAGCATTTATTTGGTGAGCAGCAGTGCCTGGCTGCAGAGAAGTAAAAAAAGTCTCTCTAAATGTTAGACTGATTTATACTCACAAATTCTGTCCTTGCAGAATGGAAGCCAAACTTTTTTTTTTATGGTTATTCCATAAAATGTGGTTTAGAAATGTATAAAATTGCAGGTAATACTAATAATGAAATGCAAGAGAAGGCAATGTTTGTCATGTTACTTGCTTTTCTCCATTCCACAAGCCAAGATATAGCAGACAAGTACTTTAGCTCCATCTAGGAGGCAAAAAGACTATTGCTGCATCTACCTAAACCCAGGTTCCACGTTTTTTCTTATTTAAAAAATACATTTTAAAGACTTTAATGAATTAGTCTTGCTTTATCTACCTGAATCAGAATGCCATTTCTGCCATCATTGTTATGGATGAAATTCTGCAATGCAAAGAACCCAATTTTGGCCCTGAATGGCTCATTCAAGGTCACATAAAGAGTCAAGTATAGAGATGGAGTTAGCCCCTTGAATACCTTCTCCCACTTTACCCAGCAGGCAACCCATGCCTTCTGAGTTATCAGGAGTCATGCTGAAGGCTGGGTTGAAGAGAAACACAGAGCAAATTCTACCCTACAAAGAGATTATACTTTTTATTCTTATTAAGTTTATTTTACCTCTTTTTATTTTAGTGTTAGGATCCCAATACACACACAGAGCCCAACACACTACTGTTCTGACATTTGTACCAGACAAATGCTGAATTGCTTTTGTACAAAGGAATAGTAGATTTTTCACCTGCCTGTTGTAGTAATGTCAGAACATAAATGTATCCTGACCATCAATATCCTGTTTTCACTTTTTTGCAAGATAGTTTATCAATCTGGTCAATGTATTATGAAATCATGGTTGTTGATCTCCCAGTTCTATGGTAGTCTTTCTGCTCACTTCTTCATATGCAGCTTTCTACCTACAAATACTGTCTTCTCCCTGTATAACTTACTGATTGTTCATCTTTCATCCTTCCTCTTTCTGCTTAGCAAAGCTTTACTCTTGCACCTTTATTCCCAAGCTTTAAAAAAGACCACAGAGCACCCCCGGTTTCTTTCACATATTGGTGAGCTAATCCAAATGACAGAATGTTTTTCTGAAACCCTCAGAGCATGTCTGCAGTTTTCCAATGTCTTAATAAAATGTAACACATGACTTCTGACATTAAACTCAGAAGCAAAAATAGGAATGTTACCACCTGCCGCATAGTGCATTTTGTATAGCAGTTCAGTTAAGCCTACCTAATTTACTATAATTCTTCATACTGTGCCTTCTGTATACACACACAGAGTCAAAATGAAATTCCCAAATTAAAAAAGGGATTTAAGGACCTATCTAATGTTAAGAACTGGTATGGTCTCCTTGCTTTTCCTTTTCTTATGGTTACAGTTATACTCTAAGCACCCTGTCAAACCAAAACCACAATGTTTTGGAATCTCTGAAAAAAACTTTGCTGAACTTTGGTTAGATCATGCAACTGCAGAGTACTTCTACTACATCTGAGTGCTCTCACTCGATAGCCTTAGTCTGGTACCAATTACTTTACTGAATTTGATGGAGCTACTTATGTCTAGCAAGGATGTCAGGGTCACCAGAACTGATCTCTCAACTTCTGTTCGCTTCTCTGTTTCACAACCATTTCAAGACTCCATGTCATTGCTTTATTTTGATAATGGCTTCTTCTCACCACTACATTCAGGATAGTTAAATGTCTTATATAACTAAAAGCAACATTTGGATATAAGTGCTAACAACATTAATCTGAAGTAATTGCACTGATTTCCTTGAAGCTCCTCCAGATTTTGCAGTCACACAGCTGAGATAACAGTACAAGCATAAATACCACTGGGGGAGCAAAGGTACATTGGATAATGGACCTTTAATATCATTCTTTGTAGACTTCAGAAGATAAAAGAAGATTAAACAGTGTGCATCTATGGAATAATGATTCTAAATATAGAAGTTTATATTCTAAAGACTGTGGTTGCTTTGAATGCAGTTTGTGTAGAACATGGCTGATAGTGCCTATAAAATACCCAAATAAAATACACATAGATTCCTCAGGCATCAGCATTGTTCTTTTGCAGCAGCCAAAGTGAGAAATTTAGAATTTAGAAATATTTCAGAGGACTTTAATCACTGCATTTATGTAGAGTATGAAGCTTTAAAGATCCTATAGGGTTTAGGTCAAACCTCTGTTCTCAACTCTGCCTGCAACTTATTCAATCTATTTGTGGTCTGAAGGTTAAACTCTTCATTATAAAACATACACAGAGGCATTTTATTGTCAGGTTTTTTTAACAAGAATTCTACATCTTTGCAGAATGAAAGCACACAGCTAAAAGCCACAGTTATGTTTTGTTTTCAATCACAGACATGCAGCCAATACCATATAAACACACAATTAAATGTCTTCTCCCCGTAACAAATTTTCTGTAAGTTTCACACAATGAGACCTCTCACAGAAATTTATAACACAAATTGGAAGTACTGCTCTGGTACACTATTTATTACAAAATAAGCAATTAGAAAAGGTGTATGAGGGATTTAGCTAGATCTCTCAGTTTAGATGGCAAATATTTGATTTCTTCACATTAAACAAACAAACAAAAAAAATTAAAAAGAGTGAGTAGGGGCTTTGCTTCAAAATTTTCAGCCCATGAGTATCTGGAGAATAAAAAAGGAATGTTATTAAAAATGTGACTGTATATTTTGTTGTCTTCATTAATTTGCTGTTTTCTCCAAGACTGGTACAAATATCTTAAGTTTTTGTTGGGTTTTGACTTATATGCTACAGAGGTTGACATTTTAACAAATTACATTATGCACACCAACAGGTACACAAGAGACTAAGATGTTCATATTTTGAGTAAAGAGTCACTTTTTTTTTTTTTTTCCTTCCTCAAAATGGCCATTTTACTTGGTTTTTTTGTTTGTTTGTTTGTTTGGGTTTTTTTGGTTTTTTTTTTTTTTTTTTTTTTTTTTTTTTTTTTTTTTTTTTTTTTTTG
>JAAGNO010021987.1:0-23619 GCA_033439905.1 Ceryle rudis
GGGCCCGGGGCCGGGGGGGGGGGGGGGGAGGGAGAAAGAGAGAAGGAAAAAAAAAAAAAAAAGGATGGTATGATACGGCCCTTTGGGAGGATACTGGCAAATAAGCAAATTAAACAGAAAGAGAGCAGCATGTTGTCATAGCAACAGTGCAATTAAATTACTTTACTGTCAGCCATCATATAATTTTCCTGTTTAGAAGCTCATGGGACGTAACTTCCATTTGGAGTCAAAGTTGAGTGTGCATTGTAGGTAGGCGAAGCTGGTGCCCCTGGATGCTGGCAATGCTCCTGTTTACCTTCTGGCTCTGCTGGATGCTGTTTTGAAAGCTAGGAAGTGGGACCTACGTAAGTTTGGCCTCCCGGTGTTTATATCTGCCTCTTTATTTTTTCCTCTTCCAGATACTTGTATAAAACCACACGTTTGCTGAGCTTCTCGGGTGATTGTATTAACGGACTTCTGTGCATAAAGTTTTGTATCTTTCTTTTTTAGTAATGCCTGCTTTGATGTGAAATGTTTATAGAACAACGAGAGGAACTTTTTTGCCCTTCTGTAACAGCTAAACCAAAGTCTGTAATTTCTTTTTCCCAGAATGGCTATCTTGCTCTTTTTTTTTTTTTTTCCTGTAGATAGGTGGTTCATTCTGTTCTTACCTGTAGGTTTTTTTCCTTTCATTTACAGTATTGACTTTGTGACTGCATGTCTTCAGGGAAGTGATGAGGATACATTTCAGATTCAGGGAATCATTTTGCTTTTGTTCAGTGTGTGTGCAGGAAGTTCCGTCATTTTTAAATCTATTATTAACTCTTTCCAGTTTTTATTTCACTGCTATTCACATCTCCAGACCTAAATCCTGACAGTTTTACTGTATGGAGAAGCTATGGGAGCCTGTCCTGCTTCTGAAGTAGAATTATTGGGGTCCTGTCTGCTTCACTTGAGTTGGGCAGGCTCCAACTTCAGCCAGCTTCTGAAGAGCTCAGGTCCTCCTGAATATTGCCACTTGCAGGTGTCCCCACGGGGCCTGATGATGCAGTACACTTGGCAGCTTGTGCCACCTCTCCTCGGTCACTGTTGAGCATCATAGCAGTTGTTCTTATTATGTTTTCTACCATGTCTGAAATACAGTTCAGCTTATGTTAAAATCTTCTCTGTTTACATGCGTTCTTGAAGTGGTCTGTTCCTCTGGCGCTTGTTTCCCTGTGTCTTGGCCGTGGTCCCAAAACTCTACTATGCGTTGCTTTCCCTTCTCCCACCCTTGCTGTTTCTGAAGCTCTGCTGTCATTTCTGAGTTTGGTTGCAACTGTAGTCAGAATGGATGCTTGTCTGCCTCAGCTTGTAGCCAGAGTGACTTTAATTACGGTGCTGTTGTATTGTCTTCAGAGGTGAAACAGCTGAACTTAATCTGAAGCAACTGGCCATAAGCCCCTCGATTTTTTTTTTTTTTTTTTTTAAATTTTTTTTAGTTCACATGCTTATTCAAGTGCTACAAACAGAGTACTCAATGATTTGATACGCATATTCATCATTAAAGGGGTTTCTCTAGGATTTCCTGTGTGGGGCTTCATGTACATGCAGAACTAGGGTGCGTCTGGATTATCGGTTTATTCCATTGACTGACATTTCTTGTCTCGTCTTGATTTTTAGCTTATTTTACTCTACAGTTGTGGATGAGTGATCTGTCATATTTAATACTGGTGGCAAAAGACCGGGTGACCAGTTAGGGAAAAGCTTTCAAAATGTTATGCACTATCTTTTTATGAGCTAACTTTTCTCTCTTTTTCTTTCTCCCCTTCCTTTGGATTCGTTCTCCCAGAAGTTGCTGTCTAAATGGGTCCAGTCATGCCTCCCAGTAAGAAGCCAGAGGGCTCAGGAATTAGTGTTCCGAGTGGATTGAGCCAACGTTACCAAGACAGTGATTTATCAAAGGCACTTCATGATGACGAGGACCTAGATTTCTCCTTGCCTGCCATCAGATTAGATAAAGGGGCCATGGAAGATGAAGAACTAACTAATTTGAACTGGCTACATGAGAGCAAGAATTTGCTGAAAAGCTTTGGAGACTCAGTGTTAAGGAGTGTTAGCCCTGTTCAGGACATTGGAGATGACACGCCACCGTCTCCTGCCCACTCTGACATGCCCTACGATGCCAAGCAGAACCCCAACTGCAAACCTCCTTATTCCTTTAGCTGCCTCATATTTATGGCCATTGAGGACTCGCCAACCAAAAGACTACCTGTAAAGGATATATACAACTGGATCTTGGAACACTTCCCGTATTTTGCAAATGCACCCACTGGATGGAAAAATTCTGTGAGACATAATCTGTCCTTGAATAAGTGTTTTAAGAAAGTGGACAAAGACAGAAGTCAGGTAAGTCTGGAACTATGGAAACCTACCTGGCTCTGAAAATACTCAGCTGCTAATCCCAGAACATGTCCATAATAGTGAAATGCAGAATATGCAGTGCTGTCCCGAGTAACATAGTTCATTAAATTCAGAAGGCCAACATTTCTTTAGCATGGCTCATTCTGATTTTATTAAATTCATTGTCTAGACATCTGTAAGAAAGTATTCAGTGTGTGTGTGTGTTTTTTCCTTTCCCCCCAGCTGGTGTCTTCATGCGTAGTGGTTAAATATTGTTTTTAGTTATCATGCTGTGGTAATGGTTTCCAGCTATACTAGATGAATGTAATCATATTATAAATAGGCTGCTTGCTGTTCTTGGCTTATAAAAACGTACAGTGAAAGGGTATGCCTTACGTAGTGAGTCCATCATTTCCCTGGTCCGTGTTATAATCTGAAAAAAACTTTGCTTTTTCTTAAACATACAGAAGAATTTCTGAGTTTTGGTGATGAAGCTTTGTTCCATTTCATGCAGGTTTTAGAGAAACTCTTCAAAGTGAGGAGATAAGTCTGGCATCAAAGGTGAAAGTTACTGTTCACTGAGATTTCGGTTGTTCTGTGCCTGGGCTTGTGTAGCTTCTGTGCCTGGTGCAGTGGCAGAAGCCCAGGGAGCACATTTTTGCTTTTAGATCTCTGCTGCTGTCGCCTGGTTTCACTGCTGAATCCTCAGAGGTGTCTGTAGGAAGAGGCTGTGTGCGAGGGAATGGGGAAGTGAGACGAGCGATGGAGGCAGTTGTTGGCATAGCCTTCTACTGCGTCAAGCCTGCCTGGGAGCAGGTATCAATTTCCAAAGGGGACCATCTCGAGAAGCGGTGGTCGGGATGAGTCTTTGCCAAAGTACGAGTATACTGATAAAAATACCAGCTCGCAGATTAATTTCACAGGCCTTCTCACAGGTTAGTGAAATAAATAGCAGGTAAAATCACACCACTGACTGACTGTCACTAGAATTGGCTGAAGATCAGAAAGTGGACACTTTCTTCTGGCAGAAACAATAGATGCACTCAGCTTTTGTATTTCAATGAAGTAAATGTCTTGTCTTGTAGCTGGTTACCCTGAAACTAGACTTCTGTTGGTGGTGCTGTTCTCCCTATTTTGTGTGCAATTTAACTTTAAATGCTGTGGAATAGTAACTCTAAGAGTCATACACTAACCCAAACCAGCAACTTTTCATTTTAGGTTACTGAACTTTTTTTTTTTTTTTTCCCAATTTTCTGGAGTTTTCTATTTTTAAATGATTTACACTTTTATCTTTTTTTTTCTTTTTTTTTGTTAAAAATGTTATTCCCTAGAATTCATTGTCCACATATTGCTGATCACACACTGTATGTTGGTGTTTTTATAAATTAGTTGCTGTGAAAAATTGTGTGTGAGTTTAAAAACCCTGTTCCTGATCTGGTTTTGTGTAAGCCAGAGTCTTAAATTCTTGTTTCAAAGTGAGGCTATAATAACAAATGCCACACCAGACTGTTACGGTCCTGTCCCAGACCGTAAGAAACCTTCACACAATGCATTAAAAAAGAAAATTAAATATTGTAGCTGTCAAGGTATGTGTTTAGTATTGCCCTTAGTGTTTTGTTCTATCCCTCTTACTCTGTTCACAAGTTGACTATTTAGATTACAGCTTCCTTCCTATGAGGAACTTGTCTTCATGTCTATCTATCACATATCCAGCAGTCTGCTGAGCTCTTATGAACAATACCACAATGTGCTGCTTCTCCGCAGGGAAGTGGCAGAGCACAATGCATGACTAGTCACCTACGTCTTGAATTTGTGATTAGAGCCATGGTTACATATCTAGACAACAAGGTGTGGTGGGAGGCCTTGCCTGTGTGAATAACGAGGTGGGGTTTTATTCATTCCTGGAAAATCCTAGGTTAGGAGAAAGACTTTCTTCCATCTCCTGGCAATGCTAATAACTGCAAATAGTCAGCATTAAGGTGAATGAGATGAGAATCTCAAATGTAAAATGCACCAAGGCAGGTTGTTTAAATCCCCTGCTGCTTTTTTCTCATGTCCTGGCTAAGGGACGCATCAGACAAGAGTCCCGAGTGCAGAATTGACGCTCCTCTGTCAGAGTTGCTGAATCAGGTGCTTGACAGCTAATTGTGGACTTGGGAAGGAGTAAACGTCAGCTGCTGGCTTTGAAAATACCTGTGTGTGTGTGCACATGAACACTTGGGGTTGATTTGAGTACCTTAAGGCAAGCATCTCTGCCGATCAGAAGGAATATGTCTAAAGGATTATCTAGTTTGGGGCTGGGGCTTGGGGGGCAGAGCAATAGAGCACTCTCCTCTGTAAGGAATCATTTCAAGACGCTTCTTCCCTTTTGCAGCCAGATTCTTCGCATTGCAGGTTCGGAGTCTACCTGTCTTACTGTTTTCATGTGAGGGAAAAAGAAAAAAGGTATTTAGCAAATGGTATGTTATAAAATGCTAACAAGATAGAGTCTAAAATGTATACAGTATGGGGGGAAGGAGTTAATCAGTGCTGGGAATTGCAGGCATTTGCCAGTTGACGTGCGTTGACACACTGTGAAAAGCTACGAGCTTTTCCTCTCATAGTGCTTTCCAGTGTTTGTGTAGCCTTTCAGTAAGCATTTTTCAAAAAAATAAGAGTACTACTGAACACTTAATTTTTTTCTTTTTTTTTTAATTCCCTCTGCATAGTAGTTTTCTCAATCTTGGTTGCCACTAATTTATATTAATGGGTTGAAATACGTATTTAATAGTATGCAGTTTTTTCTGCCTGCATATAAGTGCTTGCATTTGCTGATGTGAGATCCTGGATAGAGAGGGAAAAGATTTACAGGCTGCATCACTGTAGTTTTTGACTTGCCCTGTCCTGCTGCTCTTAGTTCTGGTGTGGAATGCTGGGAAGAGACATTCTTCTCCTCAGATTTGTTTATGGACTGCTGCTATTCCACTTCAGCTGCAGTGCCGTCAGGCTTACCTGACAAGCCGACAGTGGCTATTCATGTAACTTTGCTATGAGGCTGATCTCCTGGATCGAGACAGAGCCGGGCTGAAGACAGGAAAATGCTGAGCCCTTGATTGTACAAACCTCTTTGCATTGAGCTCAGCAGTTTAATAATAGTTGGCCAGAGTGTGAAGTATCACATGATGGGGAGTAGATGAGGAGTTCCCTGGCTTTGTTTATACTGCTGGACCTGTGAATTCATTCAGATTAATGCTATTGTGAGCGTACAGATCTAAATGTCCTTTAGTGTGTGTGTCCCATTTAGTACAGCCCGTTAGCCCATGACTTCCCTGACTTTCCTACCATCTGGTCCTTGGCTGTAGAGAGGAATTTTTCTTGTATATGTGTCTCCTTAGCAACGAGTTTGCAGTTGATATGGAAAGTAAGCAGTTGCCGTAGCAACGGAGTTACTGATGTGGCAGCTTCTCTGCTTGCAGGGAAAGGGCTAAGCTAGTTCAGACGCATTATGTAGGTTTGCTGTAATTATAGCTGCGCCCACTAGTGCTGCTCTAGCTAAGGGTCTGCTGAAAAATTTTGTTAGAAGCCCTATTTTTTTACCCCTTCAGAGATATTTTTTTTTTTTTTTTAAATTCCTGTAAGGATTTCTGCTTTGAACAAAGGCTGCTAGGATTGTATTTTCAGGGCATGTGATATGTCTGTGCCTTTTATGAATGCAAACTTTCTCATTGTTATCAAATGAGAGGAAACGATATTTGACCTCATTGGCTTCTCTGCAATTTTTTTGTCTCGATGAACATGGTTATAGAAGCTGCTGCTTTCGTCCCATTCTCTTTTCCACTGTTCTGCCATTTTTTTTTTCCTGGTCTGTGCTTCTTCAGGCATCCATCCTATCAAGAGGGTTCCTCTTTGTGTCTGCTCTGTGTTGTCTAAGACAGGGAAACGTACACATGCTCCTGGCTCTGTGAATGCTGGAGAAACTCATCTCTTAAAGGTTTGTTTGGTACTTGTGCTGAGGGACATCTTAATAAAAAGGTAATGAGGGTAAAGGATATGTTTATGGGGACGGGAGAAGAAAATTCTCCTCGCTTGATGTGAAAGTTATTCTTAGAAGTACGTGGTCCATAACTGGGTCATGGAGATCCAGCCAGGCTCCTCCTCTGTCTGGAGCAGGCTCTGAGATCTGAGGACTCCTCAGGTGGATCTGCGTGGTCCCTGGGCTCTGCGAGAGCTGACATCCCAACTTGTCCTTGTCTAAGGCACTGCCTCTCATAAGCACTTTGCCAGGGCACCTGACAAGAGCTGTGGGGTAGGTACCCTTTAGGTGCAGGAGACTTTTCAGGAGTCCCTCATGCCAACATCTTTCCTGTGATGTGATAATGTCTGGGCTTCTGACAGGTAAAACCCTGCAGAAAGATAAGCGCTAGCAAGAGTGAGAGGGAAAGGAGCCTGCCTGTTCTTCATTAGAATCTCCTAATTCAATCTGCATATACACAAAGGCGAGGAACCAGGGACCCCGTCCTTCTTCTTTTAACATTACTATTCAAGAATATCTCTTGGCAAAAGCTCAGTAGCACACTGGGGATAGAAATGATCTCTTCCATTTTTAATATTGTTATCACCTAGACTGACCCAAATAACACAAGCATCAGAATTTCACTGCATTTATAACATCAGGTAGAGCTAAAGTAAAAAAAAAAACCAAACAAAAAACAACCAAAACCAACAAACCCACACAAAACAACTAACCAAAAAAAAGCTCCCGCTACAAAGCAACCCCTCAGTTTCATGTTAAAGGCTTTAGATGATGTTGACTCCATTATTAAAATAATGTCCTAAATCAGCTGGTCTGTTTTTTTCCCAGTCATTAAAAGGAGATATGTTTTTAAGCTGGAATTTATCTACTTTAACTTGAAACCCAGTTTCTTATACTCCAGTCTGTTATACTGAAAAGCTCTCTAGTATCAGAAATTTCCTCTTCAAAATGGTATTTAGAGAAATGAGGGTCATCTCACTCCAGAGCAATCATAAAAGTCTCTAGAACTGTTCTGTAATATGAGGTTTCCAGATATCAGACAACTAATGGAGGGCTTTTCTTTAACCCCGTCAGTTTTGGTTTTGAAGTACAAAACTGAGGATTTATACAGAATATTTAAATAATATCTTTTCTAAAACTGCATGGAAATAACACACTTCCATTTCACTGGCTTCCAGATGGCTGACTTTACATCAGAGTTTACTCTATTCAGTGGAGTCATTTAGAGCTATACAAACCATAATCAGTTAATTTTCAAGTAATAATGAAGAGCTGGCAATATCCAGGAAGTCCTCTGAATATTCTATCTAAGGTATTCACGTTGTCTTGCTCTTGGTTAAAACAGCCTATGGGCAGGTGCCCCGCTGGGTCACTGGGGTGTTAGTTGCACATTGGCAGCCTATTGACGTACCAGAGGCGTCTGGCTACTTAGGTTAAATAAACTGGAGTAACTGGCTGTGTCTGCTCCACAGCAAAGATGATACAAAGTGTCTTCAGCAGCACTGAAAGAGCCCACACAGGAAAGCAGAAGTAAGCCACTTTTTACTCCTTGGGCTTGAGCTGTGATGGGGTTGGTGAGTGCATTTTTCAGCTGTGGTGGCACCTCCCTTGCTTCTGGCTGTTTGCTCCAATACCCGCCTTGCACATAAGCTTTTGTGTTTCTGTGACAAACCAGGGACCTGGTCAGAGATCTGATCTGTATGGATTTTTTTCTATATTTTTTTAATTCTTGAGTTGCTTTTTAGCTTAATTTCGTGATTCATGTCACAGGTCAGTCCAACAAACAGTTGTGCCGACACAACAGTTTAAATACAGTGGGAGGCTTTCTTCTGCTAGCGCTGTTTCTTTTGGTTTTCTCCTAGGAGCAGGACTCTGCTATTTGTTGTTGAAGTGGCCTGTGTTAGCAGCTTTTTGTGGTGATTTTTGGTCCCTGCCCAGCCTGGTTGCCTGTTCCTTTTGCTGGGGGATTGAACCAATCCTGTGCTGTATTACCAGCCTCTCTCAAGCTTATAGTGGCACATGTGTCACCACACAATCAGCTGTCTGAAAACTATTTGTGTTTATTTTCGTTTCAATGGGTGAAGTTAGTTGGATTAATTTTGAGCTCTCTATGTAACTCATGGTCACTGTGGTCAGAGCACCAGTGGCAGCACAGGCCATGGGCTCAGCGCTGCTGTATCTGGCATGAAACCATGCCCATGGCTTTCCGCAGGCTCAGAGCTGACCTGCTGGCAGCAGGAGAAGACTGGGAAGGGAAGAGCACCTTCGAGAGCATGGGCTGTGCTTAAATCACTGGGGCTGCTTGTAATGTCCAGTGAGATACATGCTGAGTGCCATATGACATGGGTGAAATAGTTCTAAGAAAACTGCATAAGATGTGTGTGCGCACACGTGTGTTTTCTCAGCTTCACAAGATTTATTTCTTTCTGTTGCCCCAAAGTTTTAGTATTGTAGGTAGAGGTGGCTCTGAGTGGAGCTGCGCTGTGGATGCTCTGAAAAGCTGTTATGGAAGAGGGAAGGATGTTCGTAAAAATAAGTTGTAAAGCTTTTTTGTGCAGCTGTCTTTACATCCCTATCACCACCTAGGTTTTTTCCTAATTCTCGGGGAGCTAACAAACTGCTGTTGTCACTGCCAGCAAATGAAACATGAAACCTGGGGCTGCACTCTTGTTTGAGCACAGGAGGCCTCGCTGATGATGGTGCTGGAGTACCTACTAACACAAGAGCTCCTTACATGCCCATTAATGAATGTGGGTGATCACTGTGGAGCTCCTGTAGTGGTATGCACGTGTCCATGAGCAGCAGGCCCATGATGGTGGCTGTGCTACATCCAGATGTGGCTGAACATCAGAGGTTGACTTGGTTTGCTGGTCTGGCCAAGCATGCACTCTCCTGTCTCATAGAAGAAGTTCAGTTCTTCAACAAAACAAAAGAATCCATTTTAGTGACAAAATAAGTGTCCCTTAGACTTCCTTCTTCCTTTCCTAAAAGGGAAGTGAAGTGTTTTGCAGAGTGAAAGAGCACAGTAAATTGTGCTGTGTGGCTTCTTTTCCTGTGTGAACACCTCTTTAAAAAAACAGCCAACGTTTAAAAGACCTGATTGTAGTTGAGCAGTTGAAAATTGTTGAAATAGTTGAAAATACTCTTCAGGCAACCTGAAGCAGCCTTTGAGTTGCTGGAGAAGCCACCTTTCCTTGCTCTGGTTTCAGGCAATTGCTGCATCCCATTCACTGACCCAGGCAGCTGGAACCTTGGTTTGTTCCTGTGGCAGCTCCATAGTCCTGGTAAAGTCATTCCAACGACTGTCCCAGTGGGATCTGAGAAGCAGTGTCCAGGCTGCTCAAACCTGTTCCTTCTGTGTTATTTTCAGCTGATTGCTGTATCTTCATCATAAATCTAGTTAAAATGAATGATCTAAGGTAACACAAGCTGGAATCCTTATGAAAAAGAAGGCCAGTGTGAATCTATTTTTAATTTGGTTTGTTGGTATTTGTATGTTCATCAGTGGTGGGTTAGCATATAGAAATAACTGATGAATGTCACTTCAAGACCAGGCAGACCATTGCTGGATGAGATTGTGGTGCAAGCACAGCACGTAGCTGTAACAAAGCATTATATTATGATGAAGTTTGTCTTGTGGACACAGATTTGCTTAAAAAAAAAAAACCCATGTGGATGCTTCTGGTTAAGTTTTGCTCAGCAAACATCTAGGGAAAGACTACTGTGTACTTAAATGTATTTTTTTTAAGCTAATAGAGATTCTTTTTAAGTATTTACTTTTCTCTTTCGATTCATAATCTGGTATTTTGAACCAGTATAAGTCAAGTCCCCTGTCTTCTAGGTAAAGGAAGATATTGAAGAAAGTTTGCTTTAGTGAGATGCATATGAATCTTGCTGCTTTTCTGGTACTTCTGGTTTAAGTCAGTTTGTTATTAAGTAGTTTAAGAACAATGAGATTTTGCCTCCTTCAGTAGTAGTAACTGTCTTGTTATGATTCAGTATTGTAAGTTTTGGTCTTAAGGAAAAAAATACTTAATTTTGCTACCTAACATCTGTCATTTGATCTAATTTCCCAGTTCTTTTCAGTGCCTCTCACAGCCATTCCCCACCTGCCTTAACCACTTCCCCATGTCTCAAAACTGGCAAAAAGCAGGGTACCTGCTCAGCTCCAGAACCAGAAAACTATTACAGGTGGGCTGGGGGAGAGAGGAGGTGCCAAAACACTTGTCTGGCAGTACTTAATTGACAAGCAGCAGAGAATGCAAGCAGTCTGTTCAGGTATACTTAGGAGTCCCTGTCCTTGATGCTTGTGCTCTGACATCTTTGAAGGTGAACGGCTCCTGTACATCTGTGTGATTGCTTTTATCAGTCTCATATCTTAGTTTTTCTGACTTAATTCCTTTGTGTGTTTTCTCTGGCTTGGAAGAATTCAGGCACAGAAGTAGTACCGTGTGCTTTTTTTAAATGTGGAGACAAAGGCAGCTCTTCTGAAACAACAGAAATGGGGTTGCTGTTAGACGGTGGCCCAGTGGATGGCTACTGGGACACTTGCCCTTCAGCAGAGCCTAGCTGGCCGGCGACTAACTGGACTCATAGAGTAGGGCAAGAAACACTTTCCTCAGCTGTGTGGCTTTTAAGTGAGTGCTTCCTGAGATGTTTTCCCTTTGAGTAAAATTTGTGTCTAGGACTGAAGTTCAAAGCGATTCTCACCTTCAGTGATGCAAGGGAGTGCAGAGTGCCTTGGCTCTGCCATGCCATTGGGTCTGTGATTCCTCTTAGCTTGCTTTCATATCTTACTGGTAAAGTGGCTAGAGCTGCTAAGATGCCTGGTAGTTGAGATACTGCAGCCACACCATGCCCAACATTACTTCTGTGTCTGGTCATTTAGTGCAGATTATTCCAGTGGCAATAAACCTGTGCTTATTTTTTCTGGAGAATAAGCACATTTGTAACAGTCTGGATGCTGACAATTTTTATCTACTTGCTGGCAATCCAACTAGCTTCCAAAAAGTCCTAAATTTCTTAAAAGTGAAGTGGTGTCAGACTCATCGGTGATAGAGGTCACATAAGATAAGCAACAGTAAAGAGGAAGAAGGGGAATGATCTTCCTACTTTGGCATAATTTTTTTTTCCTCCTCATTTTTTTGTATGTCACTACTAACCCTTCTTAGGCTGAAACATTCCTTGTTTTCTTTTGTTCTCCCACCGATATGGACTCCTTATGTGAGAAGAGCTGCTTTTGATTTACTCTTGAGAAAACAACATCAGAACTGCGACTGAGAGCTGTGGAAAGCAGCAGTTGTGGCCATAAATGATGTCTCTGGATCTTACTCAGTAATACTAATTTTGGAGACACTACATTTTAATTTGTTAGTTATGTTCTTCAAATTCCATTCTGGGTGTTATGGAAACTTCATCCTGTGAACGGATGGAGGAATTTGTGGGAGGACTCATTCCAAGGATCTTAAATATAAGTAGGTTTTTACTTGCTACAGTAGAAAAGAAACCAAATTGCTGCCCTAGCCAATGACTTAAGATACCAAAACACTATCTATGGCATGCTGAATTGCTATATTTTGTTGCAGCAGTGAACGGTAGCAATTTACCACTAGCTGAGTACTATCAGGATTTTGAAACACTGGTGTAACTTGCTGAAAGATGACTGTTGGTAAGCAGAGAAATGAATGGGCTTCTGTATGGGGAATGGCATGGAAAAAAGTATCTGTGGCAGTGTGTGAAGCAGAAACTTATTGGTGGGATTTTGCATAAGAGAATCTAGATGAATGCTGAATTCACACTCATTCAAGCTATGAGCAGAAAATCAGGCTCTCCTTCAGAGCTGTATTTATGAGATTCTGTGGCTGCTTACGGTGGGAGGGGTACTCACTGAGATGAGGCAACTATTGTAAATGTTTTTCTGAGTTTACAGTTGAAAAAAATGTCTGCAGTGCAACTTGCAGGGACTGCAGGGGTTGATGCAAGACTAGGGTTAGATACTCAGATATCTTTCTTTTTTTCTTTTTTTTTTTTTTTTAAATGATTATTATTTATTTACTTACATATTTTTATCTCTTTTCCTCAACCATTGGGCTGGAGAGCAGGAGCATACCACTCCTTAGGTTATGTGTGTTTGTCATGGTTTAGGGTCAGGGTGCCCTCTGACAGATGCTCTCTGTTAACCCCCCTCCCTCCCCAATGGGGAAGAGAAAGGGAATAAGGGAGAGAGACTTATCAATTAGAAAAGGGAACTAGAACAGCTTTAATGAAAATGAAAATAATAAAAGATGGAATATACACAAAACCAGCATTGAACCCAACCCCCCCAGTGGCAGTTACATCACTGTCACCACTGATGCTGTGGAGCAAGCACCGGGAGAGCCTCAGACTGGGCCCAGCAGCAGATGTGAGCTGTGTTCAGGAGCTGGATTCTGGTACCGGATTCAGGAACACACCAGTTGGGATTGAAAGCAGAATGGACAGAGGCCTCCTCGGAGCATCCGATGAAAACTGGAAGAGGACCCAAGCCAAGCTGAGCAAAGCTGGCAAAGTGGGCCAAGAATGCAGAGAGAGATTGAGAACAAGAGAGCCTCCTGATTCTTCAGCTTTATACTGAATATGACGTATATGGGCTGGAATCTCTCACTGGTCAGTTTAGGGTCACCTGCCCTGTCTGCTCCTCCCTGCAGGTGCAGCCTTTTGCTTTATGCACCCCCCAGTGTGGTGTACAAGACCCAGCAGTGGCCTTGGTCTGCACACCAATCCTTGGTAGTAACTCTAACCATGGGGTGTTATCACTGCTGGCAGCAGACACTGCCTGTGAAAACAGGCTGCTAACTTCAGACAGTGCAGTTAGTTAGAAGAGCTGAGCTGAAAAGTAAAATCACTGAACATAATTAGTTCTGTTCTCACTCAAATCAGGACAGTGTTCCAGTAAACTAGGGAAATGATTCCATGAAATGCTCTGGGTTTAGATTAGGTGGAGAGAGGTAAACATCCCTGTTAACCTTAAGTGATACCGAACATAATAAACATATCAGTTTTGCCATTACATCTGTTTTGTTTACAATTTGGGGGTGTACTAAATAGTTCTTGCATGGTTCATCTTTAGGAATAAAGTCCTTGAAGTGCAGGAAAAGCTGTATTTGCAAGAGTCTCCTCAGTACCACTGCCTTGCAGTGGCTGTCTGCATGCAGCCTCCTCTAGCCCTAGAATAACACAGAAGCACTGTACTTCCAGAGATCCTCGCAGCTCCTGGGTGCACTTCGAAGGCTTTTGGAGAGGAATGTTTGATGGCTTTAAAAAATGCATGCTGCCAGCTCAGGTGGACCTACAGTTACATTAAGACATTGAGAGAAAATGGTACAGAACTCCTGAATCAAAAGGTATTTAGTTCTTCAGGAATCCCCTTCAGAGGTTATGTTTATAAATTTAACTGGACATAATGATATGATTATTACATAATTTTACCCTTCCTGAAGTACTTCAGCACTAAATAGAATCATAGAATTGCTTAGATTGGAAAAAACCTTTAAGACTATCAAGTCCAACTGTAAACCTAATACTGCCAAGTCCACTGCTAAACCATGTCCCAAAGTGGACATCTACATGTCTTTTAAATATCTCCAGGGATGGTGACTCCACCATTTCCCTGGACAGCCTGTTCCAGGGCTTGACAACCCGTTGGTGAAGAAATTTTTCCTAATGTGCAATCTCAGTAGTGTTATGTGTTTTGTTGGCTTGCCTGCACAGCTAAGGTAGGAAGAAATGCATGGTGTGCAGTGGAAATGCAAGTTTGGAGTCTGTAGTTGGGAGAGATGGGAAGTTTGAGAGTCAGGATGTGGCCAGGATTGCTGGGAATCAGGCAAATGCTGGTGCTTTCAGCATTGCATGGTTTGTTTTGAAGCAGTCAAATGAAATTGTCCAAAATGTGGGGTTGTTTTCTGGTTTTGGCAATTAACGTTGCACATTTACATAATTTCCTCATTGGACTAACTTACTTGGGTTTTGTCTCTCTTATCCCTCTTCTCTAAAGATGAATGTTTTCCTCCTCAATGCTCAGGGTTAAATACACAAACTTTGCTGTCTGTTGTAAAAGAGGGTAGATTTGTTTTTACAGTTTCATATTGAGTTCTAATACTTTCTAGACTTTTGGCTGCATAGCACAGAAAGAGCCGGCATAGAGGCAGATTGCACACAAGACTCAGTATGGTGCTAGCTCCCAGCTATTGAGACAAATGGGCCTTTATTGTTCTGGCTGTACCTCCTTTTCTGCTTAAATTCATTTATTTTTGTATCTCTGTCCATGTATCTATACAAATATATTTTGTATTCAAAAGCATTACATAGTCATACTGGTTTTTTAGATCATTCAAACACTTTTAAAGTAATAATGGGAACAAAAAGCAATGTGGATTTGGGTTGTCACACAAAGCTTTCTATCTACTTGCATCTCTGCACTAGGAAAACAAGATGCTGTTACAGTGGCACATCTGCAAAATTTCCTTAGGACAGATGTGTTCTGTTGCCACAACTGGTTGCCAGTTAGTCTAAACTCTAAATTAAGAGTCTAACTAACCTGGACACTCTCTCTTGGTTTTTTTTTCAAAACAAACCAGAACTTAAAACTTAGTTAAAAACCTCCACTTTGTTTAACATTTTGTTCTTTCAGGTTTTGTGAAAACACCTGTAAGACACTGCATTTTGGGCAACGCTGCTTTTGTTTAGAGGAGTAAGTTCAGAGGAGTAAGTTCCCTGTTCTTGGCTTAGCAAGTCTGCTTAGATATGCCATTTGCTGTTGGCTTTTAGAGCGGAGTAATTTTGAATTTGGAAAAGCAGAAGTGTAATTATCACCCTTTCGATGAAGACAGAAGCATTTCTGTAATTCTTGTTTGAGAAGAGTTATAAAATTTTCATTTAGAAATCTTTTATTTTACTTCGTAATATTGAAATTGTAGGAGAGATCTTGCTTTCTCATGCTGTTTTTCTGCTGACTAGGAAAGAAATAGGAAAATATTGTCCCCGTCTCCCCTCCCAGCTAAAATACTTGCATCTAAAGAACCATCTGCTCCTTCACCCGCAGCTGAGTCCCACTCACCTTCCAGTGTCTAGTATGCCAAAAATGTGTTTGCCTGGGCTTGAACTGATGGGACAAGAGTCCGTGTCTTAAATTATGGTAGAATTATCCACCTGTGTTCCATGTCAGCTTTGATGTATTTCCCTGGCAGTTTAGGAAACAAGATTCACAGACATGCTGCTGGATTTGCACTCTGAATCTTTCATTTAGACATGCATTAAAAAGAATTTGCCTCATCAGTAAACTGTTGGTTTTTTTGTTTGGAGAGGGAGGGAATTCTGTAAATGCCCAAATAAATTCTTTGTGTTGTGTGGCTTTTAAGTTAGACCAAGTAATGTTAACGTCTTGGGTGTGTATGGGGGCTCTGTGTGTGTGTGTGTGTGTAATAATACCAGTAGTGTGAGAGCTATTTGTTTGGGCTTTGGAAGTTAAGAAATTGGCTGAAAAATCATGTTGTCGTTTAAAATTATGGAAGAAGAGTTGTGTGCCTTATTTTAGAGCCTTTAAGATCTTTTACAGAAGTGAAGACAGCTGAAAACATTTTGTTGGTGTCCCCCTCCCTGCCACGATGTTGCACCATTTCACAACCTTCTAACAGAAACACCTAGAAACCCAACATGCTAAAATGCTACAAATTGTCAATATTAAAGGCAGATTTTGGAGTTTATAACAAAGCTGTTATCTGTCCAGTTTCTTTCAAACTCATTTGGTGGTGATGTGCTTAGTTTTGTCCTGGAGAGTCTTCTGCAAGGAAAACACAGCAATTCCAGAAATCTTTTTCTATACAGTGCAAGTGACAATATTTGTGATCAGTGGGTGTGACTATGAAGAGGAGGAGGAGAACATTTTGGAGGATGCCAGCCCTCTCCCATGGGCTGGTGCTTTGGGGCTGGTTTATCTGTCTTTCTTCTGTGGGGCAAATTATGGTGGATTTTCACACCACCATCACACAAGGGGCAGTTACTGTTTTTCAGCAGAATTTGGTACATTATATAAAGGTATATATGAAAGGTAAGATTGCTGCTGTCAAAGTTTTTCATCATCAGTAGGATGAATGGAGCCAATTATAAGGTGCCCCTTTCTTTCTGCTCAGTCTTTGCACAGGGCCTTCAGCAGTTTGGACCTCATTTTCTAGCTACATGTTTTCTCTGTGAGGGAGTTTGTACATTATTTTTGGTTGCTATTCACATTCAGGTATTCATTTCCGATTGCTATTTTTGTGGTTTTTTCTCTCTTAGTTCTCTTTTTTTAACTTACATCATCTAGAAATGGAACTGTTCATAGATCTTTGTCTGAGGAACATGTGGCTGGTACAAGTGCTGTAAGTCATTGTTGGACTGTGCTAAAAGTGCATTTGCTTTTGGAAAAGAAAGAAGTTGCAACCTTTTTTGAAGCAAGATTTTAATTTGTAAACCATCTGCTATTTTTGGTGTGTCAAATATGAAGGCTTCCTGTGTGAAACCAATAGAGAAAAAGATCACAGGAGACCTGGAGCGGTGACTCAGGTCACAGCAGGACTGTTTGCATGACACCTGTGTCATAAAAATAGCCTTGCTTTAGCATCCTTAAATGAGATTTTCTTTTCCTTTAGATGGTAGATCTGTTCAAAGGCATATTTGATCATGAATAATTTGGAGGAAAACAGTTTTCCATCCTTCTGAGAATATCAAACATCTTCTCCTCCTTGTTACTTCTGAACTCTTCACAACATCAACATCTGATGTTGAGCAAGTTGTCAATTTTCATTACGGGAGTCTGCTCAGAAATTGTTTCTCCCCATTTCCTTCCACTTCAGGCACGTTAAGTCAGATAAATTCATACACTGATGTTTAATCACTGAGCACTAATCACCCTTGTGCAATATTGATTAGCAGCCTTTTTGTATACGATGTTGAGAATGAGTAATAGCTTGCTAGAAAACACCAAGGACTGTGAGGGTGAAGAGGCTAAGTTAGCCCAGTGTAGAAGTTGATACTGCTTTTCTAATTTCCAGAGGTTTCCAGACTCCCATGAGACAGTGTTGTCTTCTCTTTTCCACCTCCCCTCCTCCAAACTCTTGTTTTTCTTCTTGTTCTCATGTTCAAGGCAAGCAGTAGTTGTTCCTTTCTGTAGACAGTGTCTCTTTGGACAGGTGCCTCAGTCCTTCTCAGGACCGCTGGTGCTGCTGAGGTTGTACATAGTTTTCATTTTCCCGAGCAGCCTGTCTTTTCTTCTCCGCCTCCTCCTCCTCCTGGCATGCTGGAAGCACGCGCAGGCTTCCAATGTAGCCCTATTTTATGGGGGCTGCTTGTGAACACTGCACTTGAAAATGACTGCTTGTGAGAGAATTCAAACAGAAACAGACCGGGGAAAACCCAAGTAGGCAGGGCTGCTGTGTGGGAGTTGAAAGCTTCTCTCCCCCAGCCACCTTCCTCCCACACTTTCCTTACGGGTAAAAGACCCAGTCTGTGCCTGAACTTGCTATTCTGAATAACCTCTTCTCTGCACATGGCAATTGATGCTCACATCCTGTTTGGTACCAGCTTAGCCAAAAGAGCGCCCTGAAGAATGACATTTCTATTTCTGTTGGGTTTGTTTCAGTGAGTTTGCAGGCTGGCTCTTTGCTGCTGCTTCCATCATGTGCTTTTCGATTCTCTTCTGTGAACTGAGGAAATGCACTTTTCTTTTGCTTTTTGTATGAAATAGCAAAATCACTGTGAGATTTGGAATTGCAGATGGAAAAATAAGCTGAACTTTAAACAGAGGAATAATCTATATTAAGTCAGGATCATGAAGTATTTAGACTTTGATTAATGCTCTGCTAATGCAGAATTAGTCAGCCTGGGAAATAACATGAATAAACCGGTGAATCCCGTTCTTGCTAAACTGTAGGTTTTGATCAGGGACTTGCTACCATATTTGGAAAAATCTAGATTTAAATATTCCTTTTTTCTTCTTTTTTTTTTTTTTTTCTTCATTCTTTTTAAATTCACACATACCAGTGAGTCTGTGTCTTACTTCTCTAATCACTTTGCCATGTTTGATAAACTATCTGCACACTTTCAAATTCATTTTACTACGGGAGGTGCTCAAGGAAGCTGAAATGCAGTGTTAATTATCCACTCTATGCTTGATTGAATAGCTCATGCTGCAGAAGTTGCTCATGCCAAGTTTTGTTGCATCTGCTGCTTTTAGCATTTTACCAGTTGCAACCCATGTAGCCTTTCTTGGTAAAAATACAGGCACCTAAAAGAACCAAGGCCACAAACCCTCTAAAATTGTGAAATCTATTTTTGAGATGCTGCATGGAGAAAAATAATAAAAGGAGTCTTCTTACAGTTTTAATGAATCTTACTGTGAATAAAACTTTGAAGGCTAAGCAAGTTTGTGTTCTTAGTGTTTTTGCAAGCCTGTGCTTCTACAATGGACTTAAAGTAAAACTGGGATGAAATGTAAGTACATACCAATTAATTACTTCCACAATGAAAAGTTCCCATACTGTTCTTTATAACTTACTCCCTTTTGAGGATGACCTGGCAACATAGCTTTGTTTCCTACTGCTACCGCATCCTTCTGCTGAGGACAGTGCCATACCTGCTTATCCTTCCCTGACCTTCATGGTAGGTAATGCACTCATCTGGGACTAAGTGCATGCTCCCCAGCGGTGGCACAGTGGGGACTGGTGCCATACACCTGCAAGAAAGACGAGGGGACTTTTCCTCCCACCTGTGCAGCAGTGGAGGACACAATGTGCTTAACCCATATGGTGTGGTGTCTTCTGTTTGCACGTGCGGTTACGCTGTAGCCCTGGCTGTCTTCTGCTGCCAGTGGGCTGGGACATCTCACCAGCTGGAATGGGAAGAGGCCTTGTGCACTAGGTGGGCTGTGGGGCTGCTGCCGGAGGAGACCAAATTTACAGCTAGGATCAGGAGATCAGGAGAGGGTGCTTTTCAGCAGCCTGTGATGTGGTAGTTGGTGGAGGCAGGCAGGCGGCTTAGCAGCCCACTCGCTGTCTCTGCGTGGGTATGTAATTCCCTGGCAGTCGAGGTCAGAGCCTCCTTGCACTGGAAGGCTTTAATGCAATCGAGATGTCTTTCTGCCTCTCAAGGGAAGGCTTTTATGGCTGGGTCTCCAGAAAATGTGGGAAGAAGTTAGTGCCAAAGGTGATGGTGCTCTTCCTTTGCAGCCAGGCTTAGCAGGGACTTGCTGCTCCTGTCTGGCTGTGTGTGGGTCTCAATAGTGTGACTGTCAGTTGGGATTTCTTGCTTGTTTTGTATTACAATAAAAACAAGATGCCAAATCCCACCAGGTGAGGAAAGCCCTCTCCCACAGGTGCTTCCAGTTTAGTCCCACCAGTGTGGGTGCCTGGTGTCTGAGAGGGAGTATGGTTGAGCGGCTCCACACAGGAGGCTGGTTTGCTCCTGCAGGTAAATTGGTCTTGCCCTGGTTCACCTTCATTGCAAAGCCATTGATCTTATTAACTTAGGAGGCCTTTCTGTAGAGCTTTGTGATAGTACCTGGCATTTGGGAGGAAGGAGGATTGGTGTAGGGTGCTTGCAAAGGTACCAAGTTGAGGTGATGTTCCAGGTTTATGTGAGCCCATGAGGTTTGGGCTTGTGATATTTGGGCTGTTGAGGCTCCTGAAGCCAGACCCTGCCCTGGCAAGTTTGTGCTAATTTGCACTGTGTGATCAAGATGAAGGCTTCAAACCCTGTCAAGAAGTTGCCTTATTTTGGAGGGTGTTTGCAGCAGGGAGTGTGGTTTGTTTTGTTTTCAGGGACTTCATTCAACCATGAGAAAGAGGAGGGGGAAAGAGAAGTGATAGTTAAAATAATTCTCTCTCTGAACTTAGTGTGGGAGTGGGACACGAGTCAAGTACATGTATGTAAGTGGCAGAAATAATCTGTGTGTTGATAGATGTGCAGTAACACTGAGGTCTTGATTGCAGGAGGATGGTTTTTCTTCAGCACATTCCTGCTGTGGATGACAGGGATCTGTTGAGGCTGTTAAGCAAGGCTCAGGATGTAGCACAGCTTTGTTTCCCTAAAGAGCCCAGGGACACTTGAAAACCCCACATCCAGGCAGCTTCTCAAACCATTTATCAAACTGCCTGGTCTTCCCCCTCAATTTATTGTGCAAACCAATATTAAATACTAATCAAGGAAACCCCTTACATTAAATAAACAGCTATGGGGGGAAATGGTTCAAATCCATTAGCTTCTGTCACGTCTTTCTTATTTCTATTTTTATTTGTCACTGCTAATGGATTTAGTGAAACCTGCTCCTTCCCACCCATCTCTACTCGCTGTTAACCCCTTCCCTTGGCAATTCACACACTGGCTTTCTTCGTCATTAATACACGAGTAGGCAAAAAATTACATGTAAACCTTTAGTATAGGTATAAGTGCTGAATAATTATTTTATATCTGTTGTACGAAGGGTTGAGTTTTAAAATTGTTGCTAAGTTTTCATATATGACATAGCTATATATTTGCAAGAAAAGGCACTCTATGTCTTTTCCAACTGTATAATCTATATAACAGTAGTAGTACTGCATGACCACTGGGTATTTAAATGAGTGCCCCTCTGACAAGAAATTAGCACACTGCACTAAATGGTCTATAGTCTTAGGGATGTTTTTTCTTTTGCCTTTGACTTTATAGGTGACCTTGAGCACTTAACTTCTTTTTTATTCTTCTGTTTCTGTGTCTCCTCAATTTTCTTTTCAACAGAGTAGGGATAATTACACTTTTCATGTATACACAGAAATTCTATAGACTGAAACAGCATTATTAATGCTACTTGCTACCTAATCTTCCTCAAGTATGTCATGCTGACAGGCTTGTCTTCCGGGCTCTCCTGCCTTCCCAGCCCAGTCTCCCTGCATCTCTTTGATCTTGCACTTTGTTCCTCCCTAGCAGTGTCACAGCCTTTCTTCTTCAGCACCTGGACTTCACCTAGCCTGGGGAGGCCAAGGGGAATGTCTAGAAGTTGCTAGGCACTAGTGTGAAACAACATACTACTACTTTATATAGGAGCCAGGCGTTGTTTAAGAGCAGTTAATGCCATTGCTTTCTTCAGTTGCTTGCAGGATCTCCATATGGCAGCCGAGTAGCTTTATTAGGGTGGTTTGCATATAAAATGAACATGGAAATATTTAACAGGCTAAACATGACTCTTAGAGTTAGGTGACATATTGCAACACCTCCTCGAGACTGTTGAAGGAATCATTTTATGATGAGAGCAGTGGGAAGCTAACGTGGTATAACAGATACACTGCCAGCTGTAGGCAATAGTATTGTGCAAGATTACCAGTCTCAGTGAACATACAGGTACTGGTGTGCTGGAGGAGCAGTGTACCCACAGTGTTATCTGGCAGTGAGTCACTATGATTGAAATAACAATAGAGAATTGTTCCAGACTGGTGTTGAAGTGCTCCATGTGGACGTGCCTTGGGTTGGTAGCCTTTGGTGGCGAATCAGACTTGCTGGGTGTCTAGGTCATGCACTAAAAGCTTAAAAGCCCATGGATGCATTCATTTGTGTAAAACCTAAACTGTCCACACAGTCATTTCTCTTCTGTCTTGCGGACATTCCCATGAGATGTTACCCACTGTTTCTTTGCTCTGCTTGTGTCAGGTAGGTAAGGCCACAGAATCTGTGCCTGTGGCTCTACTTACAGAGCACTCTTTGAGGGTTTGGCTGAGGGCCAGCCTCTTAAAGGCATTACCGAGGAGCAGGGTTCCTCACTCTGATAGCGCATACAAGTCCAAAGGTATTAAGAAAACTTACAATATGTCTTGTGCTGCTAAGACAAGAACTCCTTCAACACTGGAAGACACCTGGACAGTGTGCTTTTGAGTAGCATTTTCTTGTGTTGCAGGATCTTGCACTACATCTGTGCAAGGGGTGTGAAATAGGATGGGGTTTTTTTTTGACTGTGGAATGCCACAGCCTTTCCTTTTCTTCAGCTGTTAACTTCACAGTGCTGGTCTGGACTGTTTATTCCTCTAGCATTGTTTATTTGCATGCTTGGATTCCCATTTGGTTCTTGAGTTTTTTGGTTTATGTCATTTTGAGGCTAATTAGTCCTTTTCCTCTATAGTCATACATCTCATTCTCAGTGAAGTTACTTACCCAGCCTCTCCAGTCAGAAGGACAGTGTCCATTTTGTAACTGGAAGGACACAAATGGTTAATGCTCCTGCACCACTTGGGACAGAATCAGGCCACTTTCCTAACGGCAAACTAGAGGTTTAAAAGGTTGATGGCTGTGTTGGTGCCTGAAGTAGTTCATTGAGCAAGTGAGCTAAAATACTGAGAGATGAGCATGAAAGCGGAGACTCAGACTTGTGTGATTTTAACTAATGGATGTTTTTACTTGGAGCAAAATAAGACTTAAAAAGCCCCAACCTTTTGTTTTCATGAGAAAAGCAGGTTATTTCTTGGTGCGGCTGATTTGCTTGGGTTGAACACTGTACTCCAGCAAGCCTTGCCATCAAACCTTTAATTTCATGCATTAAATGAGCATATATTTATGGTCATGTAATTGTGTTTTTAGCTAGTCAAAGCTCTTTGTCATCTTTATGCTTGAGCTGAGCTGTGACTGCTAGTTTACTGAAAAAATAGTTGAAAACATGCAGGAGAAGTAGGTGTGAGGGTTTTATTATGCTGCATGCAAATACTACTTTAGCTTTCTCTCAGGATGGAGCTGTCACATAACATTGCCAAACCTTCCTCACAAGGGTGGGGGAAATTTCTAATTCTTAGAGCTTATAGGTAAGGGGGATTTTGTATGAGCGTTTCTTAAAATTGAATGCTTACCATGCAGTTGTTACTGTCATTAAAACTGCTTTTAAGGTCTGTAGTGCAGTTCTTTAAAGCTGGCCATATAGAATTTCACTGGTCTGTGCTAGAAATGTTGGAAGAGAATGAAGAAAATCTACCCTTAAACTGCATGAATAGTTATTTGTAAATTTTATGTGAGATTACAGTGGATCTAAGGAATGTGTTTTATAATAATAGCAATTGTTGGCAGTGGGTTTGTTTTTCTTTCTTTAAGAATTCCTTAGCAGGTTTTTTTTGGGTGGTTTGTTTTTGGTTTGGGTTTGTTTTTTTGTTTTTTTTTTTGTGTTTTTTTTTTTTTTTTTTTTTTTTTTTTTTTTTTTTTTTTTTTTTTTTTTTTTTTTTTTTTTT
>JAAGNO010021993.1:6570-16968 GCA_033439905.1 Ceryle rudis
GGAAGGAAGGAAGGAAGGAAGGAAGGAAGGAAGGAAGGAAGGAAGGAAGGAAGGAAGGAAAGGAAGGAAGGAAGGAAAGGAATTGTCATGCTGGGGAAGTAGGGGTCAATAAGGCAAGGGTAGAGCATGGAAGAAGCCAAAGTCTGGGCATGGAGGTGATTGTTTCATTTTGTCTCCAAAAAAGCAAATCAACTCCCTAATACATCCCACCCCATCAAAAAGCAGTCAAGTCCCAAAGGTTTTCTTCATTAAAAAAAAAAAAAAGAAAAATACAGATTTTAGCAAATCTCTACACTGTCAGTAAGACAAGATCCTGGGAGATAAGGCAACCTCTTCAGAACTAGGATTGGAGCAACACATGCTTTGCTTTGCTGTTGTTTCTTGTTTGTTTGTTTTTCTTCTTGTTCTTGTTTTGTGTGTGTGTGTTGTGTTTTGTTTGGTTGGTTTTGTTTGGGATTTTTTATTTATTTATTTAGATTTGTTTTGGTTTCGGCTTTTTTTTTTGTCTTTTACAGAGCTTTTGCCAAAAGACTGTACAATTAAAATTTAGTAAACTGCTTGTCTTTAAGATTGTGACAAAAAGAATTCTAAGTACGTTCAGAGAAAATTCCTCCCATATGAAGAACTGGAGTGCTTAAATGCTTGACAAGCTGTTTGTGATTCAGCTCATATTGTTTCTTAAGAGAGGAAAGCTAAGAAAAAGTTATATCTTGGGTGATACAGCCTTAGTGACAAAGTGACTGTGAACTTGGCAACAGCTGGTTCAAGAATCCATAGGGTATTACATTCCCTCTAGGCTGTTGTGATAGAGAGATGAACCAAGAGTGGCCACCTGAGTCAGCAAGTAACACTGAGTGACATCTGTAACAGCATCTCTCCAAAGCTCATAAAGGTGGGCACCAGAAGGCAGCCAAGAGCTCCATATTCACTTCAGTGTGTAATGACTCTGGATACTCATCCAGCCATCTGTCCAACCGCTTCCATAGGCAAGAACTCTCTGCATAGTAGGTATGTGCACTGATGTTGCTTGGAGAAGAAGAATGTTCCCACAGGGAATGACCTTGGCAGACACCAGAAAACTCCAGCCCTTACAGACAGGCATCATTTCTTGTTGCCAAGGAGGAACTCAGCCTTCAATGTAAAGAGGTTTTAGCTGGGGCTGCAAAATTTAAATGAGTCAGGCTTCTCTGGGTTTTAGGCTTTTCATTCTGTTTTGCCTCTTTGAAGAAAAAAACATCTTTCTCCAATGAAAAATAAAGATGTTAACCCCCTTCTGAAAAGAGTAGCGCACTTCTGTAGTGCGCACACAACACCTTTGCTAACTGATTCAACTGCAGTTCAAGGAATTTGTCAGGTCTGTACAGGTAGAGGACTTCACAGGATCTCTCATGTTTAACTGCCTAAAGATCAGTCATCTAATCTTGGCTCCTGCCATAACAGCTAGGGATATATGATGACTTTCGAGGGATCCACCCTATTAATGGCATAAATCATTCCTTCTGGTGTCTATCTTTCTCTATTGAGTAAGGATGACAGGTTTACACTTGACACTGAACTTTAAGATGGCCTGGCATGTTAGCTGCCAGAAAAAAAGGGAGTGAAAATACAATCATTTGCAGTTGCAGACTAAATAATATGTATCATTTTTACATTGGAACAATCCAGTATCTGTGACTCAGAAAGTGAAGGTTCCTTCTGGACACATTAATAGAACTTATTCCAGCTACTGAGTTTTAGAAAGGACTTAGCTCATAATAATACTGTTATGTGTTACATTGCCAGCAGAAATGTTTCCTATACTCCCTTCAGTGATTTAACTGTTGGTAGTGAATCAATCACAGAATACCAGGTTGGAAGGGGGGACATCAAGGATCATCTAGTCCAAACTTTTAAGGTAAACTATATAGTGAACATCCTCTACTTCTAGAACCTTCCTCTTCAAAACCACAGAATCCCTTGTGCAAAGGCTACATACTGTTCCTTTCAGGTCCTTTTCTATTGTTGGATTTTCAGGATGCTCTTTTATAGTTGTATTTTATTTGAGTTTGGTTTAGTTTGGTTAGTTTTTTGCTTTTTACCCCATATTGCCTGCAGTTGCACTGCAGTGGTGATCTTTTTTTTGTGGTGCTTACATGCAGGCAAGAAGTTTTTTTCCTTGCAAAGAAAATTCATGCTTAGTATTGACAATTCCAAGCTCTGTCTAGACTCCAAAAATTAACACTGCTTTTCTTTTCCCCAAATCTGAGACCTAGTTCACATCATCAGATTCATTTTCAGGGGAGTTGGGGAGTCAGTGGGTTCAAGCTAGAGCTATCAAATATATGTATGAAGGAAGAAGGTTCTCTACTGGACCATGACCACCTGGTTCACATATTTCTTGATGACTTGTGTCCATAGAACACAGTTACTATTAATGTGATGCAAAAAAATCCTTTCTTAGAAAATGGCAAGTATTTTTGTTATGAACTGAAAAATATCTCAGCCATTCTGAAAGAATTGCCCATGTTGTTTCAGTTCACAGAGCCATGAATGCAAACCAACATGTACCAGAGTGGTGCCTCCAGCAATGCCTCCGTAGGACTCAGTATTGTGTGTAATCGTTATGGCAAGGAGTTGCTTTGGAGTTTTTTTTTGATCAGTTGGAGTTGGGAGCCCCAACCCTTTTAATTCACCACAAAATCCTATAGACATTTAGGCAGCAACCTGCCCTTTATAGACAGAAAAACATGCCTGTATGTATGCATAGACCTAGACTGTGCATAAAATGACCAGAAGACATGATTTCTTGGTCACCAGGGATTCATGAAGCTTGGATTCAAAGTAATTTTCTAATGTGGAGAAGAGTTTTGAGTTTAGGACTCCTAAATCCTGCATCACTGAGAGGGATCTCAGGTTGTCCCATTTGCTTTCACTATCCATTTGCTTACTACTGCAAGATTTTAGTCCCAGGGTTCCTGTAAAACAGTGTCTCAGCAGCTAGACTCTGCTGTTTCTCAGTAGATGATTGTCTCAGATATATTTATTTAAATACTTGCTCTGATTTCTCTGAATCTCCTTGTTCTACTGTCAGTGTCACCACTAATTTCTAGCTCTCTTGCTATCTCTGTGGCTGTCTCTTCCTATATCATCTCCATCTATCATCTCCATATTCCTACCTCAATCTCACCTGTAAATCTGTTATCATCTGTATTTAGATCTGTATGTATTACTGGTAGTTTGTAGTCACCTGCTGGTCTGCAATGACTTGTGGGATCCCTGCAGTTTTGATTTAGCACCTCTGTGTAGCACTGCCATTACTCAGTAGGGATTTTGTACAGTACAAGAACCTATAGACTGGCTGAACCAAAGTCTTGCAAGAGAGTTTTAAATAGAGTGCAGTCAGTGGGTGCCTGTGGCCTCATTTATTTTTGAAAGACTGTATTGATGTATCTCCTCCCCAGAATTCAAACAGAAATCTGGGAGAAGATCCCTTGAAAGACAAGCCAGAGAATGAGGGAGACCCTCTTTACCTCCTGCATTAACATTTCAACCTTGCCTCAAGTTCTTAGTACTGAGTTTGAGAACAAGGGAAATGATGTCCTGAGGCTTCAAGGCACTGCTTTGCCTTTGTTCAGAGGTAGGCCATCCTGTCTATATAGATGACTGTTCTTTAGCAGGAAAGGCTCCCTCATGTCCTGAGAAGGTAATAACTTCTCTTCACATCATCACTAGCTCACCTCTGCAGTCATATAGCTAATTGACCTTCGGTGTCTCTGGTACCAGAGACCATGCTTAAAAAGCCATCTGGGCTTACCTTTAAGTGCCTACCTATTCATCAGGCCTAACTGTTGTCTAATGAGTCCTCAAATCTGACGTGTAATGACCAACAAATTAGATAGTGGATTATCAGACCAAGGTTAATCATGTACAGCTTGTCTTTGGTAGCAATAGTTGTCTGTCTGTTTGTTTGTTTTCTTTTGCAAGCTTCTGTGAAGTATTTCATAAAACAACAATTAGGAAAAGAAAAACCCCTCAGTGATTTACAGCATTCACAAAAGTGAAACTCACAGCAAGTTAAAAATGGATACATTTTCCAGTCCAACTCTACACAATGACTTGGGTCATTCAAGCCTGAGAAGTTTCAGAATCTGAACGTTTTGTAGTTTTTCAGTGGGGGTTTTCACCCCGAGGCCGACATTGACTGAGCTAATACATTAAATGCATAGGCAGTTCGTTGCCTATATGGGAACCAAATGCACTCACTGCTGTGGAGGACAAATTTATAGGTAGGACTTTCTGAAAGCCAGGGAGAGAGGAAGAAGTCGCTCATGGATGTCTCAGCAACATGTGTGTGTCCTAGGTGACATGTAAGGGATGTACAAGAAACATTCTCGATGTACCTTGGTAGATTGACTCCTAGATATGAATGATCCCATTTTTTTGTTGTTGTTGTTATTGTTCTAAGGAAATTTAAAGGTTGTAACCCATAGGATTCTGGGTTCAATAAAACAAAGAACTAGATGTACCTAAACGTGTTGGTGATTGACACTAAAGCTACATAGATGCACTGCAGTCACACAGGGCAGGTCTTGGGGCAGCAACGTGCACAATGAGAGCAGTAAATGGGGCATCAGCACAGTTTGGCCTCACATTTCATAGTTAACTTTGTGCTAACTTCTCTGGACTACCAACATCAATTGGTACACTAAGCCTAGAGTATCTTACATTGATCAACGAGACTCATTACCATATAGCTCTACCGTTGGTGTTAACTTAGAGAATGATAGCTATGTCTGATTGGGATTTACAAGTTTGGGGCCTGTTTTGAAATTGGGTGCTGATTTTGGCCAAGTGACACACTGAGAAGACAAGGAGGTAAAAATATCAGTGGTTAGAGTGATCACCTATAGTGTGGCAAGCTCAGACTGAGCACCTCTCTTTCACAGAGTACAACACAAAAGGAAATTATAGAGCTAGTTGTGGGTATTTTTACAATCTCTGAGGAACAATCAGTTTAAAAATGAAATACAATTTGATATTGTTTGTTATAATAAACATAGTTTTCTTTATTTTTAAGACTTCAGTTCTCCAGCTAAGTGACTAGAAGCTGCAGAGATACTGTAGATTTCTGCAGTTTGGCATCTACAGGTCTACCTTCTGAGTTATGAAATGTAAATGTGTCTTCAACTTTTTGCTTATGTGGCATAAATCAGCAAGCTTTGGCTTGCCCATTAACAATGAAGAGGCACCAGACAACAGATTTGATAAAACACATTCACCTTTTTATTTTCAAGGCATTTCAAAGTTGAATAAAATAACAGCCACTAAACCAGGGTTTTGTTTCACTTTCTTAACTGGCCTTGATTAAATCTACTTAATATTTAGGATTATCTGGATTATAACACTGCACAGAACCCAGAATGTAGGATTAGATCAAATTATTGATAATTTCTGAGAAAACAGCACATTTCTCAGTAAGGAAATGATAACCTGGATGAGTAACAGACCTCTTGGAGATTACCAATCCATCTGAGATGTAATTTCAGTATGCTGACTTTCCTTGATTTTCATGTAAGGGTGAGTGAGTCCATGTCAGGGTGCTAAAAGAATGAAGCTTATTTTTACTTCTCTACCCATTTTATTTTTCACTTTACACCCAGGTACACAGTAAAGTGAAAGGATAGAAGACTCTATATGCATTACAATCCAAGAAGTAATTTCCCATATGGAAACCCTGTGATATCTTCCCTTTTAATATGCATAGTATTTCTTCACGAAGTTTTTGTGTGGCAAGCTACAGTTTTTTCACTGACAGAAATGAAGTTCACGTGTGCCAAGTTCATCCTCTGCTTGTATCTTTGCTGGCTAAATTACTAGTGCCTTGATCTGAAAAATTACCACTCCTTCTAATCTTGTAGTCCAGAATCTCAACTGGTTTTGAATAGGTTTGGACATGAACCTCTTAATGTCAAGAAAATCCAAAACAAAACTAAAAAAGATTCTCAAAAGCCTATTTTATTATGAGACTTTCAGTGGCAAATATGAAGAACCAAACTTTCACACTTTTTTCAGTACTGTCTGGTTGCCATATCCACACACACAGAAGAAGAGTCCCGTTTCAAGTGAAGTGAATCATAGAATCATTTAGATTGGAAAACACTTTTAGGATCATTGAGTCCAACTGTAAAAAAAAAACCAAAAAAACCAAAAAAACCCCCACAACTTTTTAAAAACCCCAAAACTTTAAAAAACATAGAAGGTCATCATTGGACCTTGGTCTAATCGCTGTGCATTTGCATTATTTCTGTAGGAGCCTGTTATGTCAAAAACTGAATTGCTGACATACGTAAGTATGAAATGTCATGTTGAATATTCACTCAGTTTAGTATTTCTTTTGCACCTCTAAGACAGTTTCTTTTTTAAAGAAGAAATTTAACAAAACCCCACATTATTTAATAGAAAGCTTTCTCGTTTCTGGGGTTACTTTCTTGATCAACTAGTATACCAAGTTCTTTTAGCTACCAGGATGTGTGTTACACGTCCATGTGTGTAAGCTATTTGTTCTTTTTTTTTTCTTTTTCTTTTTTTTTTCTTTAATGAATAGAACCTCTGTTGGGAAAGTGGGAGGTCAAGAGTTCACATCTTCCTGAAGAATCATCATGAAAAATGAGTGCATACAGACTGGTGTGGTAAAACATTCTGTGTATAGTAGAGCAGTATTACAAAGCAACCTGGTGAAAATCTTGTACCATTTTCAGAATGTTTCTGTCATATTAAAAAAAAAAAAGCTAACTCCATGGAATAGTCAGTGTATTATTTTATATACATAATTGAAAATCAGTTCCTCCCTTCCTTACCTGTTAATCTGGTAGTTACAGAAAGATCTTTGTGTCCCCTCTGGTGGCGATGATAGCTCTTAAGGCTGTATAAAGATGCAAGAAATAGAGCTCCCAGTATAATTTTAGGTGCTACTAATCCGATGCTTTAATAGAAACACAGAGCCATGAGCATGAATTCTCACTCTCACATATGCTTGCCGTTAGCCTTTAAATGAAGAAATCATCTGCAGACACAGAATATGTAGTAGCAACAGCGTTCAAGAAATAAATGTCTGTAAAATACAATATTTCAAACATCTTAATCATATATATAGATATGTATGTTATCAGTGAGGAACTGACATTGATTACATATGGGGTCTGTACGCTGTTATGTTTATTCCAACTATGCGCAAAGACCCCAGATAAGCTGTCTATGGTATGTACTGTGAATATATACAATAAGTTATAGAGTTTTGGTAGTGAGGACTTTAACTTTACAGAAGTTGGGAGAAATAGAATGCTTACTAAACAGATAGCAAGCTGAGGCACAGAAAGTTTAAATGATTTTTGCTAGAATACATTACAAAAAAAAAAGTATAGTGAATTTTATTTTAGCCCTGGATATGCAAGAGCTTCTCATTTTTGTAATTAATCATCTTGTTATTTTCCCATCCTTTACCTCTCAGAACATAATGGGGTCTGTTTGCTGTTATCCTATTAAATCATAAAAGTGTTAGCAGCCTCCTGGGAACTGGATCTCTAGGAACTGATTCTAATTCCAAGTGGGACTCTGACCACATTAAAGTCAACAAGTTTTGTTACTGTTTTCAATTCATTTAGCATCTTATTGAGGAAATCTTTGGGCTGATGCATACAGAAGTTGTGGGAGGCTTGGCATTATTGTAAGGTCGTATGACATGACAGCCTTTGGATTTCAGGTAGGGACCATTTCTTTTCATGCCTATACCATGCCTCCTGCCATTGCTCCACTGGCCTAGCTATTCATTTGCCTAAATGTGAAAAATCTATAATCTAGAAAGGTCCATCAGCATGTATCATTTCAGTCCCCCTTTACGATCAGAGAACAGACTGGCTTAATGGAATCTTTAGTCTTGTTTTACCCTAAAGTTAATTTTCAGCTTGGAAATCTGAATCTTGTCCTTAGAGTATCAGCTTCTTTCCATCGATTGTGAATGGCAGATGTAGTATCTGGCTCAAATGTAGATGTCTGAAATATAAGGGAATGAAATAGTTCCAACCTAAGACCTATGAAACCTACGAAAAAAACGTCTTCATTACAAAGACAATCTCCATAGGCTTCTACTCCAGAGTGAATTTCATATACGGGGAAGAAAACATCAATTGCTTGTTTCTATAGAATATATGATCTTTTCAACGGTAAAATTTTATCATCTATGGAGTAATCACTCTCTAAGAAATGAACATGATGCCTACAGTGGCAATGTTCGTATGCATATTCAGTATACAAAGGATGGAATACATTAGCCTGCTATTAAAACATGTCACCTGTATGTTATTGACAAATGCTTCATCATGCCATGAGAAGGCTGGAACAGCAACTTTCCTATGGGCTTCTTCAGTCCCTTCGTATATTCGTAACATGTGATCTTGTAGTCCTCTAGCAATTATGTTAGTCTGACTATCTGCTCTTTTCACCTACAAAGGTACAATGAAAAAAAAATGTGTGAAGCCTTGAGTCAGGCCAACCTGCACCTACATGTTGCATGTGCTAACAATTTGTGCAAGATAGGCAATGATAATCAAGTTGTATAACACAGTAATAATTAACCACTTGGAAAAGAATAAATGGAAATGCAAGAATCATAGAATCGCTTTGGTTGGAAAAGACCTTTAAGATCATCGAGTCCAACTGTCAATCCCACCACTAAACCATGTCCCTAAGCTACACATTATGGAGAAGTCTGATTTTGTGGGTTCAAAAACTCCACTAATTAACTTTCCTTGAAACAAACAAACTAACAAACAAAAAAAAGCCAAAGAAAATGTCAGCTTTGCTGCTTAGAGATCATTGTTAAAGGCTTACTTACTACATTTTTGCATCTCCAAAACAAATATAATAGCCTCTTAGGATAAATATTCTATACACTGTGGAGAACACAATGCTGAAGAAAAATGCTGTAAGGGCATGAGAAGGATGCAGACTGGCTGTAGTCCAGCTCCCCATTTGTAGCTTATTGCTGTAAAATTTCCATATACTTCCCCCGAGTGCAATGAAAAACAGTGTAAAGTGATACTTCTGGCTTTGAATGGACTAACAGCACCAGGGAATTCTGACAATAAAATGGAAGAGGGGAAGCTTGTACAATTCAATCACTTTTTCCTTGGAAAAATGCATACATAAAAATATTGCTACAGGTCTGCCTGTAATATTTTCTTGGTATATTTGAACTTTGTTCCCAGACATTAGGCAACTTTGCGAACTGTGGATCTGAGTAGTGGCAGGCCTGAGCATGCTTTAGACATTACTGAAGCTTTTAAAAGGTGTGGAATGCAAGGAGTCCTCTGCAGACCTGCATTTTAAGCTGAGGATTTACTTAATACCAATAACAATCCCTTGCATTAGAACAATTCCAGGCCTTCAAACTGAAAATTAGACAGTGGTGCTCTGCTTACAAAAGGCACAGGCCTCAAAAGGTAGACAGAGGTAAGTAGCCGGATTAAAAGTAAAATTAAATAGTGTTTTTCCATAAGCAACATATACACATGCATAAGGTTGATATTTATCAGTGAATAACTCCTGAAACACAAAAAGAGCTACAGGGTTTACTAAACATATGTGAAAACCAAACTCTCTGTGAAAAGGTCAGGTCCAGAAAGGTGTTGTGAATTGGGTCCATTGAATGCAGTCAAAATTCCTATGTGGACTGATTCTGGAGGATGTAGGCATGCTCTCTGGTATGGGGTGCATGAGGTGCAACTCAGAGCACATGCTATAAGGATATGAAAATCTTCAAACAGCATCCACAGAGGGCAGCTCAGATCACAGAATTTCCTCCATCGGAAAAGACCTTGAAGATCGTCTAGTTCAATCATTAACTCAATACTGAGAAGACTTTGACTAAACCGTATCCCTCAGCACTATGTCTACGTGACTCTTAAATACCTCCAGGGCTGGGACTTGACCACTTCCCCGGACAAGCTGTTCCAGTGCCTGAGAACCCATTCAGTAAAGAAATTCTTCCTCATATCTGATCTAAACTTCCCTTGGTGTAGCTTAAGGCCATTTCCTCTTGTCTATCATTTGCTTCTTGGGAGAACAGACCGACCCCTACCGATCTACAACTTCGAGACCTCACTAGAGAGTGAAGTCTCCCCTGAGCCTCCTTTTCTCCAGGCTAAACAACCCCAACTCTCTCAGCTGCTCCTCAGAAGACTCATGCTCCAGGCCCTTCACCAGCTTGGCTGCCCTTCTCTGGACACGCTCTAGTGCCTCAGTGTCCTTCTGGGAGAGAGGAGCCCAGAACTGAACCCAGTACTCAAGATGTGACCTCACCAGTGCTGAGTGCAGGGGGATGATCACTTCCCTGCTCCTACCGGGCACACCATTCCTGATCCA